>JALXFT010003758.1:0-49456 GCA_023376895.1 Aspiorhynchus laticeps | reverse complement strand
ATAGCTTCAGAGTGGGAGGACCAGCGCGTCACTTCCCTCTCCCCTGGGGATTCCTGAATGATCCTTTGTTTATATTCGGTGTGAGGAAAATGGCGGCATGGTCCGATTTGCCAAAAGCCGGCAGGGAACGAGCTTTGTAGGCATTCTTAAACTGAGTGTAGCAATGATCCAGTGTATTCGGTCCTCTAGTTGGACAGGATACATGCTGATGGAAGTTCGGCATGACCTTCCTGAGGTTGGCTTTGTTAAAGTCCCCTGCGATGATAGAAGCAGCGTCAGGGTGTTTGTTGATGTAGCCGCTGAGCCCATCGTGGAGTTTGGACAAAGCCAAGCTCATGTCTGCCTGTGGTGGAATGTAAACGGCAGTAACGATGATCGATGGAAACTCCCGGGGCAGATAGAATGGGCGGCAGATAATGGAGAGATGTTCCAGATGAGGCGAGCAGGAACGCGACAGAATGGAGATATTCCTGGGGTCACACCATTTCTTAATCATGAAACGCACTCCACCACCTTTGGTTTTTCCGGCCTCGGCTGTTCTGTCCATCCGTAAAACAGAAAAGTTATCAGACGGTGTTACAGCGGTATCCGGGACCAAGGGAGTGAGCCATGTTTCAGTCAAACAAAGGATGTTACAGTCCCTAATGTCCCATTGGAAACTTATCCTGGCTCTAAGATCGTCCATCTTATTCTCCAAGGATTGGACATTAGCAAGCAGAATACTCGGTAGAGGAGGACTGTGAGCCCTTTTTCTCAGTCTGTTACGAATTCCAGTGCGTCGCCCGTGGTGTTTCTTTCGCCTCCTGGGATTATTCAGGCGGCCTTTGTTAACCTCTGTGTTCTGAAGCATCACCAATGGCCACGCTGGATCCGTGGATAAAGTGTCCTGAAGCAGGTTAGTGCAGCATTGTCCAATGTCCAAAAGTGTTCTTTTGTTGTATATAAATAGTGCAGACATTATGCGTGTAAAAATACGTAAAAAAGTATATAAAAGCACAAATTGAGCGGAGCCATCCTTAACGTCGACTGTACAGAGCAGCGCCGGAAGCGGAACCTTCAAGTGTACCATTCTCATCAGTTCAAACACAAAAAAACTTTCATACAGACCCAGACTACAGACCTCTCGGGAGCCAGCTCTACATACGGCTTATTCAGAGAAACCTCGCAGCTGAACAAAATGCAACTTTTCTTACACTTTCACTATATGATGAAATGTATGATGACACAATTAAATTGTATTATTAAATAAGTTTGTTATACAATTTTGTATATGGATTATATAACACAATTATTTAGAAAACATGCTTTAATATAATCATAGTCGTATTAATACATTTAGATGAAATATAACATCTTAACATGATTATAAGGCCGTGCAGAGTAAGTGCTTTCTGCGGACGTGTGGTTTCAGTTGTTCCTATAATTTTTCGTAAATGCAAAATAAATTTTAGTACGAAATTTTTGGTGAATCGTGGTTTGTTCTTAAAATCATTCGTACTCACATTTCACGCACAAATTAGTGCATACGCATGCTTAGTGAATGAGACCCAATGTCCCCAGCACTAAAACTTTGTCGTTCTTTTGTCCATTTTTGACGTTTTTGAAGAAGAGGTAGATACTCCCGTATCCATCTTTTCCAGAAAAGATCAGCTAGATACTGCACTTGTTTCCATCTTTTCACATAGAGATCTGTCTTTTCAAAAAGACCTGGTGCTAGAGCAGGCTTGCCTTTCATGAGAAGCAGATGATTTGGAGTAAGAGCTTCAAGATCATTGGGATCACTGGCTATCTTAATTGGACGATCATTTAGAATTGATTCTACTTCACAGAATGGTATGAAAGGATTCGTCATCCAGTGTTTGTTGACGAAGTACAGAACAAAGAATGTTTCTCACCATACGAATAATGCGCTCCCATGCACCTCCACAATGGGAGCCAGCCGGTGGATTGATGCTACACTTAACCCCTGCTTGAAGTAACTCCCTTTCAATTTGTTTGTTATTCCATGCAGAAATGGCCTCTTTCAACTCTCTGTTGGCACTAATTAAATTTGTCCCATTATCTGACCTGATGTGTACTACTTGACCTCTTTGAGAAACGAATCTTCGTAGAGCATTTATACATCCATCTGTGTCCAAGGAATAGGCTACTTCCAAATGCATCGCTCTACTTACCGTGCAAGTAAAAATCACTCCGTATCATTTTACAGTACTACGTCCTCTTCTAACTTCGACAGGGCCAAAGTAATCCACCCCAGTATTTGTAAAAGGTGGAAGATAAGGTGTAATTCGTTAAAGAGGCAGATCCGACATTTTTTGCTCACCTGTCTTTCCTCTGTAATGTCTACATACAATACATTTGGAAATGACCTTTCTTGCTGCGGCATTGGCATTTGTAATTAGTGATCGACCGATATTGATTTTTTAGAACCGATACCGATACCGATAATTTGTTTGTTTATGTGCCCGATAACCGATATGCAGAACCGATATTTATTTACTGTTATACTTGTGTTTTTGACACAATGATTACTACACCACTGAACTGAACAAACCATTTTATTTATAACAATCACTCCCTCCTTGCATAGAAAACAAAACAAATCTTATTTATACACCAATAAATAGTGGGGTCTGAGAGTACAAAAAATAAAAAAGTGCACTGTTACTAAACGGTTTTTGTTTAAAAATAAAATCTTCGATGAGGTAAAAAACAAACAAACAGGTAAAATAAATAAAGCACATAAAAGTAATTCTCACCAATTAAAAAATAAATAAAACTTGTGGCGGCATGTGACATCACGTTAATTTGCATGTCATTGTGTCAAGTTTGCATTCAGACGAGTTTTGGCATCTTAAGATCTGTTCTAAATGTCACATACTGTAATTAATACAACAATGCCAATAAAGCTGTTCACATTATACTTTCTGTTGTCATACATAAAACAACTATAAATAGTAAACAGGAACCATTAATTTTACATGTTAACCAGGAATCACTCTCACTATACTCCTTAAATCCTGATTTATAATCGCAACATCGTCTGATAAAATCAATATACATCTAACTTACACTAAAAGCGACTATATGCGGTGGTTTGGGCTATATTACTGTCTTGTCTCATTCAGCGCACTGTCTGCGTCTGAGTAACAAGCTATGCGCATATTAACAGACGAATTATGTTCATATTTAAAAGTCCAAACAGTCAGTAAGGGACAGGTGCTTGGAAACGCTGTTTTGTAAATGATTTACTGACGATTTTGCTGCGTTACGTCCAAATGAATGCGCTGCTTCTCTACCGCTCACTGCACAGAATAGACGCCGAGAGAGATGACACTGCGCCGGGAGAGTCAGACCTCGCACTCGCGGGGCAGTACTGGAGACAGCTTCCAACTGAACCATAGCTAAGGTTTTTTCAAAAAAATTCGCTAGGTTTGTCAGTATGTACTTGTTGTGGGAAAAAAGCCGCCAAAAGGGTCTGAAAGTTGCTAAATACTGAAAGTCGCGCTCTTGTGTGTGAGAGGCGGGAGCTGATGGCAGCGGGCGGTGGATATTGTTGCAGCCCGCCACAAGTAAAGAGAGAGAGCTTGTCTGTGGGAGTGTCTACAGTTCTTGAGCACACAGCAGTGCGAAACGCGTCAGGCGAGGGGAGATTTTCCTCTTGTTAATCGATCGCGGATGGTTTCATTATCTCGGGCGGATAAAAAAAAAAAAAATAAAAGTGTAAGATAATAATAGTAATAAAAACAAAAATGTGTCACCAAATATACTTGGGCGGCCGTTAATATACCTGGGCGGCCCGCCCAGGTAAAGTCTATGTGTGGGAAACACTGGAGTTGTGTTTACTAGGATGTTTATTAGGGAATTGATGGTTATATAGTAAATGTTTATATAATTACGGTGTTTTAATCGTGAATATTTTTAAAAGTTACATGCGGTGGCCGTGCTGTAGCATTTCCTGAGCATCAACCCACTGAGTGAACAGCAATATGAAGCGGCTTCACGAGACTAATGATGAGCAAATATACAACAGAGAGAGAATTTAATTCAGCGCTTTTACTTCCAACTTGCGCTCATTCATGGCTGTATTATTTAATTCATGCAAAGTTACGTCTTTATTGGGACAGGACTTGACGGATTATCTTACTTGACTCGTCTATTTCTTAGAGCCAAGCTGCATAAACTACATATCAAGCATATGTATCACATCTAATTTGTGCATTAATGGCTGTTATGTTAAATAAAATGTACTAATTACAGCAAAGCAAGTAATACTTTACCTGTGCACGCCGTTGTCTCGTCTCCCCTCAGATGCGCTGTAATGGCGATCATGCGTGCAATTCTTAAAACGCCCACAAGATGGCGCCGTTTATCGGAAAATCCGATATTACAAAACCGATATCCGATTATGGAAAAATGCTTAAATATCGGGAAAAATATCGGGAAAACGATATATCGGTCGATCTCTATTTGTAATCCAGTATGTCTGTCTCAATTTGGACAACATATGAGTTCTGCCACAATGACCCAGTTGTTCATGAATGTGACGAAGTAGAAGATTTGAAATATGGTGATTCTTGGACAAAATGATGGGATGTTTGAATTCAATAGGCATAGCTGCCTTCCTGAGTCTTCCTCCAACCCTTATGAGTGTGTCATCCAATAAAGGGTCCAATCTGTATATGCTGCTCACCTTCTTGACTCCACAGGAACCATGCTTTAGTTGTTCAATCTCGTCTTGAAACTCTTGTTGCTGGCTGAAACGAACAATGGCCATTTCAGCCTCAAAGAGGTCTTCCAATGACAAAGACTGTCCACCCAGAGTTGCTTTGACCATCTTCATTTGTGCATCTATGGTTGTTTTAAAAGCATTGCAATTCCTTTCCAGTGACAGTAATTCCTTTCTTTTGAGACATATCTTATTCAGTAGTTTCTTCACCTTGAGTATCCAAGCGACTGCCACTTTCAATTTTTTCCAATCTGAAAAATGTGAGATAAAACAGTTACTGGCATTCTGTCTACCCTGCAGGATAACAGTATTCACTCTAAGATCTTTCTTGATCTCTGGATCACCATCATACATGTTCACAATTTCCTCTTTTGGGGCTGACTGATAGTCTTCTGCTCTCCAAAGAAAGCTAGGACCTGCAATCCATCTTTTACTGTGCATAAAGGCCTTGATATGCATTCCACGTGAAGCATCATCTGCAGGATTTTCCTTGGTGGCAACATATCTCCACTGTTGAAGCAATGTCCTATCTCTTATGTAAGAGACCCTATTTGCAACAAAAGTTTGGAAGCGTTTGTCTTCATTATTGATGTACTTCAGCACAGTTTGACTGACAGTCAAAAAAGCGGAATTCTCCAATTGAAGTCTTAATTCCCTTCTCAACATCTGATCCACTTTAACAGAAAGAACAGCTGCTGTTAACTCCAAGCGAGGAATGGTTAGAGGTTCAAGGGGGGAGCCCCTCTGGCCTTACCAAGCAGAAACGTTACATGCACTTTATCATCACCGTTTCGCATCTTAAGATAAGTAACCATGCCATATCCTCTTTCAGAGGTATCTGAAAAATGGTGTAAACATGCATGCATGATTTGTCCGAAATCTGTGGGTTTCAAGCATCGGCCAACTTGAAACTCTGCCACTTCATCCAAATCAGAAATCCAACAAGTCCACTGTCTTTGAAGAGTTGGAGGTATATCTTCATCCCCAACTCAGATTCTGTCTACACATCTCCTGTAGAAGCAACTTAGCTGGCAGCATAAGAGGAGCAAGAAATCCTATCGGATCACAAACTGAACTAACGGTAGACAAAATCCCTCTCCTTGTACACTGATGGGGTTTCAACTGCAGTTTAAATTGAAAAGTATCAGCTTCTGCACACAAATGAAGCCCTAAAGTTCTTTCTACGGGCAACATGTCTCTGTCTAAATCCAAATACTGGATGTCTTCTGTACTCTTCTGGAACTGATTGCAGTACTTTGCGACTATTACTGATTCATTTGGTCAAACAAAATCCACCCTTTTGACAAAGAGCAATAAGATCCTGTACCATGGCAATAGCAGCCTCCTCCAAGAAGACGCTCTTCAAGCGGTCATCTACATAGAAACTATCAAAGACAGTTTTGATCACTTCTGATGGAAAAAGTGATTAATTGTCCTCTGCCATTCGTCTTAACGCATAACATGCACAACTTGGAGAAGACACCGCTCCAAACAGATGAACTATCATCCTGTATGTAGTGGCTTCCTGCTTCAAGTTTCCATCAGCCCACCATAGAAACCGAAGAAAATCCACATCTTCTGCCACCTTGACCTGATGAAACATGGCTTGAATGTCGGCCATCAAAGCTATGGTTTCCTGTCTGAATCGTAACAATACACCCAAAAGTGAGTTTGTAAGATTGGGACCTTGCAACAATTGTTTGTTGAGTGATGTATCTCTAAACGTTGCCCCACAGTCAAACACAACCCTCAATGTTCCTTTCTTTGGATGTACTACTCCATGCTGAGGAATGTACCAAATTTTTCCATTGTCATGATCCAATTGATATTCTGGCACCTTTTCAGCATATCCCTTCTCAAGAACATCAGAAAGGAAATTAGTATATTCCTCATGCAACCGTTCATTCCTTTCAAGCCTTTTTCTCAAGCCATTGCACCTCTGTTAACACTTGAATGAATGAATGAATGAATGAAGCATTTATATAGCGCTTTGTGTATTGTTGTACACCCAAAGCGCTTTACAATCATATGAGGGGGGTCTCTCTTCAACCACCACCAGTGTGCAGCATCCACTTGGATGATGCGACGGCAACCACAGCACAACTTAAGTTGTTTGGCAGTACAACATCATTATATCGAAATGGTAGCCTCAGGCTATAATAACCTTCCTGTAGTTTGACCGAGTTGGTCATTATTTCCATAAACTGCAGATCCTCCCTTGACATCTCCTTTTTCTCAACAATGTTTTCACTGAAGTCGTGATTATACTGACTTTGGAGCAATTCTTCAAGCCTCTTAATAGAAATCCTGTTAACAGTAACAGAGTGTGTACCAATTTCATCCCTGCAGGTACTGCTCGTTTCTGAAAGTCCATTAACAACCCACCCCAGTAGGGTTCTAATGGCATATGGTCCATTACCATAGCTGTTTATTATTTCCCAAGGTTCCATTACTTATGTTATTCCATTACTCTGTTAGCTCCAATCAGTAGATCTATTTTGGCTTCAATGTGTGGAATTTTTACTTTGTCCAAATATGGCCATTTGGAAATTTCCTCCTGTTACTGAAAGAATGTGTATCTTTAGTCAGATGCATTTACATTGTGACTGTGTCCCAGATGCAATCAACAGAAACTGTCTGTAAAGTTGTGAACCAAATGGTCCACATATTTAGAATAACAAAAGAACAGTACTCCTTGAGAACTTGCAGATTGCAGGGTCTCCAGTGGGAGGTCCTGACAGTATCTGTTGTTTCTAGCCATTTGTCTTTAGGTATAAAGTTCTGTCTCACAGGCAGAACTCTGGGAGAAGCTATGGAGAACTTTGGAAGAAACTAGGAAGAAGCTAGGACCCTTAGAATGGTTAAGATTGTTTGAAGGATGACCTGCTAACATCGCTGCTGAAGATCTGCTACACTGCTACCTTCAATAAATTCTTCTCCCCACAAGAACTTTGGTCAAGCTTACTTATTTTATGTATTAGAGAAATCTAGTACATTGGCGAGCCAGCCAGGAGAGACTGACAAGAAGAGAACTCACCAACTGCAACAAGAAGTGAACAAAAGAGTTTTGGAGATTCTACAGTTTTTGTGGTGAAGATCAACGGACCGTGTTTGTGGACAAGTTATTTGAATCAACTGGATACTGTCTCAAAGATCCTAATTTGGTGAGTGAAACGATCAGCTCTCTAAAAGAACTTGAACACTTTTTCATAAGTAAGCAGATCAATCAACGTAGCCATAATAATCGGTGTAGCACTATTTTAAGAATGTTAGGCTTAGACCTTTCTTTTGAGTCTGTAGGAACCTTTTAAATGATTTAGTTAGTTCTCCTGAGACTGTAGGAGCTATAGAAATAGTGTTTATAGCTTGGTCCTGTTCTTGAGTCTGTAAGAATCATTTTAGAAAGAGGTTTAGTCCGTTCTCATGAGACTGTAGTAATTGTTAAAGAAACAATTTAGTCCAGTCATCAAGAGATTGTAGAAGCAGAGGCTTGGTCCTTTCTCTTTATGACTGTAGGAATTGTTTAAGAAACAATTTGGTCTGTTCATAAAGAGATTGTAGAAGCAGAGGCTTGGTCCTTTCTCTTTTTGTTTGTAGGAATTGTGTAAAAAAAACAAAACAATTTAGTCCATTTGTCCAGAGATTGTAGGAGCCATAGATGGCATTGGGACTGATATTGCTGCAAGAATTGGGAATTCTTGACTGGGTGCTAATTCAGTAGCCACTATTTTAGATTTAAATAATGGTCTAACTTGGTTAAAAGAAGATGGGCATAAAGTCATGAAATGTTTGTTTGCCTTCTGTTGAAAGATACAGAAAGATCTAATGTAAATTGACTAGGGGACAAATTTGAAGCAAGGTAATTCAGCCTTCTGAGCTAGGACTCAGAATTGAAGAAGTCTTATCACTCAGGATTTGTTAGAAAATTAGCCTGAATGTTTTGTTTTAAATGTAGTATTGAAAACTGAGTTATAAAAATAATGATTTGTCTGTGTGACTGAAATGATCAGTCTAACAGACTGCTGTGAATTTAAATCAGAAAAAGCACCTTTTTACGGTTCTAACATCTTTTGTTCTGTTTTCACACCTCTGAGGGCACTTTTCCTGTACTTGCCATGGTTGAGTCTGCACGAAACAATGGTAATGGCTCTGCACTGAGACCAACAACAGAAAGACATGGGACAGAACCTCCAAATGTGACAATTGATCAGATGTTGGACAATCTGAAAGTATATTTGGACAAAAGGCTGGGACTGAGGAAGTGCCATGATGATATGTGCAAGAGGTACAGCACTAAGCACTCAGCGAGTGGACTATGGGCATTGCCGGACATTAAAGGGCTTATGGAAAGACACAGCGCTTATGGGCAATCAGCAAGAAAGATGGATTGTCTGTGATTTTGGTCAAACAAATTATGCAGCATCTGCAGAAGTGAGACTGACAAATTGCAAGGTGAGATGAAAGCAGAGAAAGCGAAGGTTCGAGCACTGGCTGAACAATTGCAGAATGTAAAGAAGGACAAAGAAAGACTGTTAATTGAGAACGACAATTTGCTAACTTTACTCTCCAAATAACTGGAATCAAAATCTTCAAGCAGCTCTGATGACAGCGATGCAGACATCAACACACATGCTGGAATTACAAAGAATAACTTGAAGGTTAGACTTGCTCCTGTAACTGTCAAGAACAGAAGAATTGAAGTTGAAATCGACAATGAGGAGGAGTATGAGGAAAATGGTGAACGACGAACTCACACTGCAAAAAAGTTGGTAAAGAAATATGTTCCATACAGAACATACAGCCAGCTACTCCAGAGCAAGTTGACAAATGGTCAAAAGAATTGCCAGATGTGCACAAGCAACCACGGAAAGTTTGGCAATTTCTTCAACGCTTGCAGAAAATCTACAATTTACATCCACTGGATGGTGTGATGATTGTTAATGTGAAATTAAGAGACAATGACCAAAAGACACTAACAGAAAGTGTTGAAAGAAGGATTGGTGAATCTCAAGAAAACATTGAGGCTGGATGGGAAGCTGTACAAACTCTCTTGTTCAAACTGAAACCTGCAGAGGTTAATTGGGCTAAAATTACCTCTTGCATGCAGAAGACAGGAGAAAGTGTTGCAGAATTTGAAGAGCACTTCAGACAAACTTGGATGGAACATTCTGGTATGAATGAAAGTGAAGATCTTGACAAAGACACTGGACCAGGGCTCTGAACTGGTTCAAGGATTTCAACGAGGGGATGCATAATCTGGCAGGGGTGCAGATTTTGGCACAACACCGGCGCTTGATGCGCACACAGACAACATTTTTGAGATATTGCAGCCTGTTCATTATCAAAATACAGTTAAATAACCATATAAGTAGCACTGCTCCGTTGTACAATCTGTTGCATTCAGCGTGACCACTGTGCTGATATGCGAAGGATGATGATCGATGCGAGTGAAGCACAAAGCATATTTCATAAATAATAATATTTTAGCATCCAGATACGTCGCGAATATGAATACATTTGGATTTGTGCCGAATGAGAGAGGTAGGCATCAGTTTCACCTTAAATTAATTCGTTTTTGGCTTTACGTTTACGTAGCCTAAAAGCTTTAAATCGCCTTTTTTTGAATGAAATCATAAAATGCGACTTAGCCTGTTTTTTTTTTCGTGTTTAACAATGCAGCAAACTTTTTTTAAATATCTTGAAAAAATACTTTAATGTTGTTAAAGCGTTAGCAGATTTTTTTCTTTTGTTTAGTAGGCTACATTTGGCCAAAATCTATAAAAGACTATGCTGTATTGGCTATGATTAAGTGCAGCGGAATAAGATACCAGATTTTCTGTTGTTTTTTTTCTTTTTTTGAGTAAAGAAAACGCTGTACTTTATTATTATTATTATTATTATTATTATAGGCAAAGAAATAAAAACAAAAATAACGTTATTAACCGGTTTTGGAACAATATTAATACATGAGGAACGCTGGAACAGAAACGTTAAAATATCGATTCTGTTCTGAGTGAACCGATTGAATTTTCTTTTCGTTTTCAAGCCCTGCACTGGACTGCCCCTTTAAAACATCATTTGTAAATGGGTTAAAACCAGAGATTTCTAAAGCCCTTAAAATCAGGTATGATGACTGGGACAGCATTGGAACAGCATTCATGCAGATTGTTGAATGGTCAGCAAAGATTGAAAGAACACACTCCGAACTTTGCAATCCAAAACTTTGCCATGCAACAACCGGACAATTGGGAATAAGCATGAAGACGCCGAATATCTGAGATACTCAAGAGCAAAAACTCAGGGAAGATGGACACGGGGTTCGTGATTGTAAGCTGAGTTTGAGACGTCAAAGTGATGAAGAGGAAAACCTGTTGAAGAGGTTTCAGCAATTGACAGCCAAACATAAACAGACACTGCTAAATGCTGTGGAGCCACAGCGAAACTGAAGAACCTCTCTCTGCAGCACCAGCTAGCGACATCTCATCCAAAAGCTGATGGACTCCATGTGTATGAAAACAAGACAAGTGAAGACACCATACAGAAGGGAAAAGCATACACAGAAACCTCAACAACTGAAGCCAAAGATGATGTCCTAGTAGGCAGTGCTGCCAAACAAGCCGTAAAGGAGAGAGGTGAACATACAGCGGCATTAAGACAAATTCAGCAAGACGCACAAACAGTTTTGCATAGTAAACAGATTCAAACTGAAGTGTCCAGAAAACAATCGTCCATGTTCATGGAAGATGGAGCAAAACTGCATGATGACAACCAATGCATTAAGGAAAACCACAAGGAAAATGGACTATGCCCTTTTGAACATGGCCGGCCCATGTCCAATGAAAATCTGACATCTGACAGCCTTGTCAAAACTGATGAAAGACTCAGCCTGGCAGTACACAATGCTAAGAATCAAGTTTTGGCACCTCCAAAGGGGGCCCATGGTATAGTGCCCAACAAATGGGTAAAGATTCAAAAAACTCATTTGTCACAACAAAATTCCAGGTGGGAAAGACCACTTGAGGATCTTTTAGTAACTGATGCAGCAGTTAAAGCACAGGGAAACAATGAGTGGATTGATGTTAATTTGCCTAGAGACGAGGGATAGATGGCAGTAGTGTTTTTCAGAGTCCAGATATGGTGGGACTAGGGTTTATAGGCTCTAGCTTGTCGCCTGAGGACGAAGATATGAACATTTCACAACTGATAAATGCTGTAGTGCCCTGCCAACATTAAATAGGGACAGTTTTATTGGTAATTTGGCATTATTTGTTTAAAACCTTTTCTTTGGAAAGATACGTTTCCCTTTTCTCTTGTGTGTGATTGCAGGTGTTCCAGCGTTCCAAAGCTTGGACCATACTGCACTGGCCACCTAGATGAACACGCCTGAACATCCACAGAACACAACGGCATCCACCACTTCCACAAGACTGCAACATCAAAATAAAAAAGGACAAGATAATGCAAACCTCACCATGAACTCTTATTCTGTCATCTTAAGCAATGGGGGCACAATTTACTCTTATTCTGTCATCTTAAGCAATGGAGCCTGTATGCAGCATTCTGTATTCATGATTACTGAAAAGTATGTTTTGTGATCAAAAATGATCAAAGGGGGGATTGAAAGATTGTGTATCTTTAGTCAGATGCATTTACATTGTGACTATGTCCCAGATGCAATCAACAGTAACTGTCTGTAAAGGTGTGAACCAAATGGTCCACACATTTAGAATAACAAAAGAACAGTACTCCTTGGGAACTTATTGCCGATTGCAGGGTCTCCAGCGGGAGATCCTGACAGTATCTGTTGTTTCTAGCCATTTGTCTTTAGGTATAAAGTTCTGTCTCACAGGCAGAACTCTGGGAGAAGCTATGGAGAAGCTACGGAGAACTTTGGAAGAAGCTAGGACCCTTAGAATGGTTAAGATTGTTTGAAGGATGACCTGCTAACATCGCTGCTGAAGATCTGCTACACTGCTACCTTCAATAAATTCTTCTCCCCACAAGAACTTTGGTCAAGCTTACTTATTTTATGTATTAGAGAAATCTAGTACATTGGCGAGCCACCCAAAGTACTGCTCAGCCAAATACAGCAAAATCTAACATTACTATATTGTCTGAAGTGACAGGCATTTTCTTCTGTGTATACACTTCGGAAAAGGAGAAGAATTTATTGTTGTTGATACCGCTTACCTCTAAACCAGTAATGATATTACAAGACACAGGCTGTTCTTGCCCCATAGTACGTAGAAAAATGTTAATCCTTTTTCCTCTTTATGTTGAGCTCATTCGTCAACTGCTCTGAACAAAATGAGGCTGAACTCCCAGGGTCCAGAAAGGCGTAAGTCTGAATCACTTTGTGACTTTTGACTGATTTGACTTGTACTGGGATGATTGAAAGAAAGCACTTTTTATTCCCGGCCCCTGTATGTCCACAAGTTTTGGTAGAAACTATGCTGCTCCTCTTTTCAATGTCCTCTGGCCGAGGATTTACAACTGGCAACTTGCGATATATGTGCAAAACTGTAGGATGCATTTTAGGGCTGCACGATATATCGTTTCAGTTTTGATATCGCGATGTGCGCATCCGCAATAGTCACATCGCAGGATGTGCGATGTTTAGTAGGCCTATACTTTTCGTTATATATATATATATATATATATATATATATATATATACTGATTGTTTTCTTTGCTCACACACAGACACTGCATCTACACAGCTGCAGCTACTGCAAGATTTCAGTGCTGGAAATCCATTTATCCTTTGCTGAAACTTCCGCGTTGTCGAGGAGAGCGCTGATCACGGTTGCTTAGCAATGGCTGCGTATAACATTATCTAGAGAAACACGTGTTAGTGATAAATCCCCTGTGATGTTTGTATTGGCTAATGTATACAGGCCACCTGGGGCCTGTACCATGATGGTAGATGAACAAATTCAGAGTTATAGGATAAGTTTTGAGTTGACAAAACCAAACCACTCCAATCTGGCGTTGTTGGTACCATGAAGCTGATCATCAACTTTCTCTGTCAACTCAGGCTTTAGCCTGAGTAAATGGAGCGCGTGCACATGAATTTGTGACATCAGCGGCGAACAGCCAATCACAACACAGAGCAAGTGTGATTCACTTCTCGCGAGAGAGCCAGCGAGATTCAAAACTCTTTTGTTAAAGGTTAAGAGATTAAAGAATATGAGGAATTTAAATGCATTTCCACTGAAGTACTTGTCCATGAAAGAGGACAAATAAAGGAAATTATCTTGCTCTATCAGTGCAGTCACAAGTAAAACTTGTGAAGTTAGTTTATATAGTTGATAATATATAGCGATAGAGACTTGAACATGTAAGGTCACATGTAGCCATTTTTAAAGTGTTATCTATTGATTCTACCACTTATTTATATTTCATATGATCTGTATCAATATTCATTCAAAATAAATGCTTTACAATAATTGTTAAACTAAAAGTGCTTGTGAGTAATGGAGTAATAATATTATAAATCATATTATAATTCTATAATTTATATGTAAATTGTAATTATCAATAAAGTCAGACAATTTTGTTGTATATATATATTTTTAAGGTACTTCTTAGTGAGCGTTCATTTGTAGGAAGAGAGACTGGGTGAGTGACTTTTTTGTGTGTCAGACATGTCACTTTGCTCACATCTGATTGGTCCAATTTCAGTTTGAGATCTCTAACTCAGAACATAACCTGCCCCGGAGCAGGTTAGCTGTGGAGTGTAAGTTACTATGGCAATGAACGCAGCTAAAAGTCAAGCCACTTTCATGGTACCTAAAACCCAGGATTGGTGCAAACTAAACTGAAACTTACCTGGCTAGCCAGCTAAACCGGCTTCATGGTACAGGCCCCAAGGCACCATACAGACTTTATTAAAGAATTTGCTGATTTTCTATCTGAGTTAGTGCTGGCTGCAGATAAAGTCTTAATTGTTGGCGATTTTAATATCCATGTCGATAATGAAAAAGATGCATTAGGATCAGCATCCATAGACATTCTGAACTCTATTGGGGTTAGACAACACATTTCAGGACCTACTCATTGTCGAAATTATACTCTAGATTTAATACTGTCACATGGAATTGATGTTAGTGGTGTTGAAATTCTGCAGCAAAGCGATGATATATCAGATCATTATCTAGTCTTGTGTAAACTCCATATAGCTAAAACTGTAAATTCTATTTCTTGTTACAAGTATGGTAGAACCATCACTTCTAGCACAAAAGATTGCTTTGTAAGTAATCTTCCTGATTTATCTCAATTCCTCAGCATATCCAACAGCTCAGAACAGCTTGATGATGTAACAGAGACTATGGACTCTCTCTTTTCCAGCACTTTAGATACAATTGCTCCTTTACGCTTAAGGAAGATTAAGGAAAAGAGTCCAACACCGTGGTATAATGAGCACACTCGCACTCTAAAGAGAGCAGCCCGGAAAATGGAGCGCAGCTGGAGGAAAACAAAACTAGAGGTATTTCGTATAGCTTGGCGGGAAAGTATCCTATCCTACAGAAAAGCATTAAAAACTGCTAGATCTGATTACTTTTTGTCTCTTCTAGAAGAAAACAAACATAACCCCCGGTATTTATTCAATACAGTCACTAAATTAACGAAAAATAAAGCATCAACAGGTGTTGGCATTTCCCAAGAGCACAGCAGTAATGTTTTTATGAACTACTTTACTTCCAAGATCGATACTATGAGAGATAAAATTGTAACCATGCAGCCGTCAGCTACAGTATCGCATCAAATAGTGCACTATAGATCCCCTGAGGAACAATTCCACTCATTCTCTACTATAGGAGAGGAAGAATTGTATAAACTTGTTAAATCATCTAAACCAACAACATGTATGTTAGACCCTATTCCATCTAAACTAATAAAAGAGCTGCTTCCAGAAGTCATAGATCCTCTTTTGGCTATTATTAATTCATCATTGTCATTAGGATATGTCCCCAAAACCTTCAAATTGGCTGTTATTAAGCCTCTCATTAAAAAACCACAACTTGACCCCAAAGATCTAGTTAATTACAGACCGATCTCAAATCTTCCTTTTCTGTCAAAGATACTAGAAAAGGTAGTATCCTCACAATTATATTCCTTCTTAGAGAAAAATGATATCTGTGAGGATTTCCAGTCAGGATTTAGACCGTATCATAGTACTGAGACTGCTCTCATTAGAGTTACTAATGATCTACTTCTATCATCTGGTCGTGGTTGTATCTCTTTATTAGTTCTACTGGATCTTAGCGCTGCGTTCGACACCATCGACCACAACATTCTTTTAAATAGACTAGAAACCTTTGTTGGCATTAGTGGAAGTGCCTTAGCATGGTTCAAATCGTACTTATCTGACCGCCATCAGTTCGTAGCAGTGAATGACGAGGTATCATATCGATCACAAGTGCAGTATGGAGTACCTCAAGGCTCAGTACTAGGGCCGTTACTTTTCACGCTTTACATGTTACCCTTTGGAGATATTATCAGGAGACATGGTGTTAGCTTTCACTGTTATGCTGATGATATTCAGCTCTATATTTCTTCGTGTTAATTATCGGACCTAAAAACCCCACATGTAATAACTTAGAACACTATCTAACACTTGACGGCTGCTCTGTCAGTTCTTATTCTTCATCAGTCAGGAACCTAGGTGTGCTGAAAGCCAGCTTGCTATCGATGTTTCTAGCATCTGTAAAACTGCGTTCTTCCATCTCAAAAACATATCCAAACTGCGACCTATGCTCTCAACGTCAAATGCAGAAATATTAATTCATGCGTTTATGACCTCAAGGTTAGATTATTGTAATGCTTTACTGGATGGTTGCTCTGCACGTTTAATAAACAAACTACAGTTAGTCCAAAATGCAGCAGCTAGAGTTCTTACTAGAACCAGGAAGTATGACCACATTAGCCCGGTTCTGTCAACACTGCACTGGCTCCCTACT
Organism: Aspiorhynchus laticeps; assembly: GCA_023376895.1. Taxonomy (NCBI): domain Eukaryota; kingdom Metazoa; phylum Chordata; class Actinopteri; order Cypriniformes; family Cyprinidae; genus Aspiorhynchus; species Aspiorhynchus laticeps. The sequence continues at coordinate 32,764 of JALXFT010003758.1, read as the reverse complement.
AAACATCGTATAGATTTTAAAATCTTGTTAATGACTTATAAAGCCCTGAATGGTTTAGCTCCTCAGTACTTTTGTCAGTAGCACAGATAACACATGACAGTACATATGCGTGGCTATGCTATCATCATTCACAGCCTTTTTTCTTTTTTTTTTTTTTTTTATTAAATATATTTATTTATTTATTTATTTATTTTTATTTTTTATCTTTTTTTTTATATTAATTAATTTAATTTTATATACCCTTTTACTTAACCACACTGTGACAGACAAGACCAGGGGACAGAGAAAACAAGAGAGAGAAAGAAGAAAGAAGAAAGGAAAAAAAAAAAAAGGTTGTGGGGAAAGTCAACAGAGAAGGGGGAGAGAGAGAGAGAAAAAAGGAGAATGGGGGATAGAGAGAGAGAGGGAAAAAAAAAAAAAAAAAACAGACAATTTGCTTCGATACCTGCTGACAAAAAGAGAAAACAACCGAAGACACAACATCAAAGAGACTGCAGCAACAACCAACATCTGTATGAATCACAATAAATTCTAAATGTTAAATGTTATTGAGCAGCACACATAACTAATATTACAAAATAAGTTTTGAAGCAACAGCAGATCAAGACAATGTGTGTCTGTGAGCACCTGTTTTTACACCAATGTGAATGCTTGAGTGTACACCTGTGTGTGTGAGCGCGCTTGTGTTCATAAGGTTCCTCCATGTAAATGTTTAATAGTGTGTGTGGGGAACAACAGCCCCATCCCGCAAGGCATGAAGCAGGCACGGAAAAGACCCGGGCCCCAAACATCCGGAGGCCCCCCAGGGCACGGGACCCCCAGGAGAACCACCGCAGGGACAACCGCGGCCTCCACCCAGAAAAGGGCAGAGGAGAGCCCGAAGGTGGGACCTCCGACAGCCACAGTGTAGACGCCCCAGGGTGCCATGGCGGCAAGCCCGCAGGCTCCACCGGCAGCCGACCACACCAGGGCGGACCGGGCCCTGGGCCCGGAGACCCAAAGGCCCCCCACCCCACAATCGGGGCCCAGTAGGGCCAGGCCCCGCCAATTGACCGCCGAGAGTTGGCCGGCGCTCGCCCGAGCATCCTGCCCCGGCGCGAGAAATCACCAATGCACCGGCGGCATCCTCCACCAGCAGGGCATGGTGGTGGGGTGGGGGTCGACTAAGATGATGAGTGAGGTGGAGTCTAAGGCCCGACCTGACACATAGACGTAGACGACAAGCACACATATACACAAGCATACGTTCCCACCCTCATGCACGCAAACGAATATTCACACCCTCGCCCCACATGTAGACACACAAAAATGGACACGGTACCCACACTCACACTCCCCATATGCACTCTATACTCCTAGGTCCAGGCACCACCACCCCCAGAGGGGTAGTCAGTGCCCGATCCCGGAGCTGAACCCCCTTCGCTCTGGCGTGGGGACAGGAAGACCACCCCGGTCCCCGCAGCAGCAGAGAAAACCAACAGCCCAGACCCCGACCGGGCGGCCAGCTCATCCTCACAGTACTTGAGTGAGCTCTTATCGCGTTATAGTCCTCCACGGCCGCTGCGTTCTCAAAACTCTGGCCGTTTGATAATACCTATAATATCAAAATCAACTGCGGGTGGCAGATCGTTTTCCTTTTTACCACCAAAACTCTGGAACAATCTACCAAACACTGTTCGGGAGGCAGACACACTCTGTCAGTTTAAATCTAGATTAAAGACCCATCTCTTTAACCTGGCGTACACATAACACACTACTACACTTCTATTATTCAAATCCGTTAAAGGATTGTTAGGCGGCATTAATTAGATCAACCGGAACCGGGAACACTTCCCATAACACACGATGTACTCGTTACATCATAAGAAGATTGGCATCTACGCTAATAGTTGTTTCTTTCTTATTCTGTTTCGCAGTCCGTGTCCGGATCAGATGGTGGATCGGCACCGGGAGATGATGTCTGCGGCCCTGATCGTCAGCGATGCGCCCCAGAGACATATCCCCAGTGAAGACCTCGACTAAAATACAATAAAACTAAAAATAAAACAAATAATTAAAAATGTAATAATAAAATACCTAACTACATAATACTATTATTGTTAGAAATTGCAACAATATAAAAATAGAAATATAATACATTTATACATTTAAAAATTTAATTAAAACAAAGAATCAACAATAATATCCTGGCCAGAGGAGAACTGGCCCCCCGTTTTTTTCTCCATTCTGTCTCAGAGGGAGTTTTGGTTCCTTGCCGCTGTCGCCTCTGGCTTGCTCAGTTGGGGACACTTAATTTCTAGCGATTATCGTGAATTTGATTTCACAGATACTATTTAAACTAAACTTAGCTAGACAATGACATCTCCGAATTCAATAATGAAATGCCCTTAACTGAAAATTGAGTGTTTAATCTTATTATTATACATTACTGACACTATCCTCCAACTTGATACTGTTAAGTGCTTTGACACAATCTGTATTGTTAAAAGCGCTATATAAATAAAGGTGACTTGACTTGACTTGACTTGGCAGAAGCCACGAAAGCGCAAGCTCCAGAGCGCTTTGGAAAGAAGGAGAAAGCAGCGCGGCTGGCGTTTTCCACGCGTTTTTAGCCACGACATGTGAACGGCCTATGGCCCCAAAGTCTGTCTACACTGGACGCAACAAAGCTACTGTTACAAATCATTTGAACTTTTGTGTCAGTACGTCTTAAATAGAGCGGGGATTTAGACCAGGATTAGAGCGGGAATTTGTTGCACCGCGCATGCATCCAGTGTAGACAGACAGCATCACTGATTATGGGTTCTACAGTACTTTGTGGCGTCTCGCGTGTCAGGTGTAGACAAGGTAAGAGCCACGCAGATGCTATCAGTACCGCCGCTCCCTATATGCAGAGTATGCAGTTTGCTTAGGGCACCAACTCCCAGGGGGGGCACCATCCCAGTTGCTCAAAAAAAACGTGACACGCCATTTCCGCATCCGCGACCGCTCTTCAACGCGCCTCATCTTTGCGGCTGAATGCAGATGATCATAATTGATGGACAACTATCAACTATGAAAAGACATCAGCAGTCTGGAGCCGAGAAAAGAAAAGAAAAAAGATGAAAACGAAGCCCGCACGTAGGTAAGCTACATTCATAATCAAAGAAGTATTAAGATAATATTTTTTTTGTGTGTGTGGTTATAAAAACAGACCTAAGCCAACAAACAACAGCCTTTAAAATTACTTAAAAAGCATTTCTAAAAAACAATGAGGCAACCATCCTGAAAAAACAATAGAACCAACACAGAACATTCTAACACCATCACAAATGCCATTACAAAACATCAACATTTAACCATTTTCTGTAGTGTGTTTTGGGACATATTCCATTAGGATTTATTGGTTTTAACAAGCCACCAATAGAAGGTGACCAATAGAGACCCACAGGGTCCATTACAGTTTCCATTAAAACCAATACAAGTCCCATTATAACCAGTAAAATCATTACACATTTTGTGATGTCTATTGTTTTTTTCTACATTATATGTTTTAAATGCCTGTAAAGGGAGCCAAAGGCCTGGTAATCACTGCAGGACGATCATATCTGTTTAATAGGCTATTGACCAAACATTTCATTCAAATATCCACTTAATCTTTAATTTTTGGCCACCTTTTTGCTATAGATGACACAGCCTCTATAATTTCTTTTAACAAAAAACATGTGGACATCACAACCCTTACAAAAATTAACCATGGTTTTTGTGGTAAAACTGCTTAATGATTTCTGAATGCTTGAGACCATAAAATCAATCAGACAACTGTATTACTGCCATAGGTAACTGTCTAGAGCTAAAATTGTAATTTGTAAATAATACAATTTAATTGCAATTTATTTATTTATTTTCTTTTATATTTTATTAAAGTTCTATTTTGACTCCTATGGTAGGTGGTTTTTTTTTTACTTCCATAATATTTGAGGGAGGGGGCACAACAATAAAATCCTGCTTGGGGCACCTATTTGGCCAGCAGCGGCCCTGGATGCTATGGTTGTAATTTGTTTATTTTCTATGCTGATTTACTCACCTATAAAATCACCCCAATCATTGATTTTTTTTTTTTCCATATCGCAATATATATTGCAGAAAAACAAAATATCGCAACGTGAGTTTTTTCCAATATCGTGCAGCCCTAATGCATTTGCTTGCAAACTTCACAGACAAGGCGGTTATCACATTCTTTGCTTACGTGTCCTGACTTCAAACAACTAAAACAAATTCCTTTCACTTTCAGAAAGTCAATCTTTTTTCGCTGTTACTTCCTCTTTAAATCATAACACCTTTCTAGAACACGATTTCCTTGACAGAACAAGTAAGTCTTGTTTTCATTAGACTTGCTCGCAGAACAAGTTATTTGATGCATGGTTTTAACTGGAACTGGGGCAACAACATTTGTAGCAAAACTGTTTCCTTTGAGTATTTTACTAGGTTTGCTTGCATTTTGTTGTTTGTCTTGAATGCATCCAAACACAGAATCAGATACCATCTTAGCATGTCATTCAATGAAATCCACAAGATGCGAAAAATTAGCTCTTCCTTGGATCAAATCCATTATCTCACAGGCTCTTTCTCTCCAACATTCTCTCAACTTGAAAGGTAGCTTCATTACAACAGTTCTCATATTACTTGGCATATTGAGCTCTTGCATGTAAGAGATATCATCAATAAGATTACAACATGAGTGCAGAAACAAGGAATATGCATATAACCCTTGTGCATCCTCGGTCTTTATTGAGGGCCAGCTTAAAGCTTTATCCATATATGCAGCAGCAACTTTAAATTCATTACCAAATGGCTAATGAGTAACCTACTTCAGGATCAAGATGCTGGCAACTCTGAACCAATTCTTTAGGTTGTCCTACGGTAAATTGTTCCAGAAAATACAAGCAGTCCCTTTTATTGCGAGTCCTTTCCTCAACACCATGCTCAAACGCTCGAATAAAGGTACATAATGGAGTAGGGGTTGAACGACTTCTTATTTTTTGAAGTCGACTTTTATGTGATGAAAGTTGAGTCGAAGTCGACTAGTCGCTGATGACGTCATTAATGAACAAATAAGTCTGGAGCTGAGGCAAACACCTTGTGCACAGCTATGGCATATGACACCGCACTGCCCACATAGCTTTTGCTCCTATAACAGCTTATTTTTATCAGTTCTTTCGTCTTTGGGTCATTATATTTCTCACAGATTTCTGCTCGTTCTAAACCAGATACAGATAAGTAGCACAGTAAAGATTACATGCAAATGAATGCATTAGTGAGAGCGATTGCGTGTGTGAATGAATTCTACCTGGCAGCGTCTCTCTACTAGTAGTGAAGCAGTGGGTCATTATACATAGACAGAATTTTAGACATCATATAGGTGATTTATTTGAGCACTAAAAATACAATAAGAATAATTTGAGTAATAAAAAAGAAGAATTTGCTTTGTATGTAGTAGCCTACATACTCAATACTCTGCACTGCCAGACATAAACTGATATTGCCAGACATTCACACTGATTGCAGTCAGTAATCACACGCTGATGTGCGTCCATACAGATGATAATCATACAGATGGGCCATATCATCAATAATAGCCGGTCATTGACAGCATTCTGATAGCAGTCATATAGTCGGTAATTATACGCTGATGTGCGTTCATATAGATGGTAATCATGCAGATACAGCCATGTTCCACACATCTCACACACACACACACATAAATAAAAAATGTTGAGAAAAAGGATTATTTGTGCAAAAAGGCGATTGCTAAATTACGCCCCCATCAGATGACTGGTGCGTCATAGCGTGCGTCACGCGCCATCACGAGGGAGTGCCAGAATTCAAATAAACAATATTCTGCGTATCTGTGACTTTTTTGAAGAATTCCACAAACTATTTTAGTCATAATACATAGTTTTTCAATTATAAAACAATAGACAGAATTTTAGACATCATATAAGTGATTTATTTGAGCACTAAAAATACAATAAGAATAATTTGAGTAATAAAAAAGAAGAATCATTAATGAACAAATAAGTCTGGAGCTGAGACCTTGTGCACAGCTATGGCATATGACACCGCACTGCCCACATGGCTATTGCTCCTATAACAGCTTATTTTTATCAGTTCTTTCGTCTTTGGGTCGGCAATTTTAATCCAATGCGACTCCTACAGGAACAGCAAACGGTATCTGATCTCTATTTAGATCCGTGCTGTGCTGAAACGCGTGTTCAACGAAGAGTCGTCTCCAACGTGAAATCCATGTTAAGTTATGCTCACAGTCCACTGGAAGCAGGGTTTTTTGACTTAATGTAATGGCTTTCCATTAATTTGATTTCACAGATACTATTTAAACTAAACTTAGCTAGACAATGACATCTCCGAATTCAATAATGAAATGCCCTTAACTTAAAATTGAGTGTTTAATCTTATTATTATACATTACTGACACTCTATCCTCCAACTTGATACTGTTAAGTGCTTTGACACAATCTGTATTGTTAAAAGCGCTATATAAATAAAGGTGACTTGACTTGACTTGACTTGACTTGACAATAGCCACGAAAGCGCAAGCTCCAGAGCCCTTTGGAAAGAAGGAGAAAGCAGCGCGGCTGGCGTTTTCCACGCGTTTTTAGCCACGACATGTGAACGGCCTATGGCCCCAAAGTCTGTCTACACTGGACGCAACAAAGCTACTGTTACAAATCATTTGAACTTTTGTGTCAGTACGTCTTAAATAGAGCGGGAATTTGTTGTGCCGCGCATGCATCCAGTGTAGACAGACAGCATCACTGATTATGGGTTCTACAGTACTTTGTGGCGTCTCACGTGTCAGGTGTAGACAAGGTAAGAGCCACGCAGATGCTATCAGTACCGCCGCTCCCTATATGCAGAGTATGCAGTTTGCTTAGGGCACCAACTCCCAGGGGGGGCACCATCCCAGTTGCTCAAAAAAAAAAAAAAAAACGTGACGCGCCATTTCCGTATCCGCGACCGCTCTTCAACGCGCCTCATCTTTGCGGCTGAATGCAGATGATCATAATTGATGGACAACTATCAACTATGAAAAGACATCAGCAGTCTGGAGCCGAGAAAAGAAAAGAAAAAAGATGAAAACGAAGCCCGCACGTAGGTAAGCTACATTCATAATCAAAGAAAGTATTAAGATAATATTTCTTTTGTGTGTGTGGTTATAAAAACAGACCTAAGCCAACAAACAACAGCCTTTAAAATTACTTAAAAAGCATTTCTAAAAAACAATGAGGCACCCATCCTGAAAAAAACAATAGAACCAACACAGAACATTCTAACACCATCACAAATGCCATTACAAAACATCAACATTTAACCATTTTCTGTAGTGTGTTTTGGGACATATTCCATTAGGATTTATTGGTTTTAACAAGACACCAATAGAAAGTGACCAATAGAGACCCACAGGGTCCATTACAGTTTCCATTAAAACCAATACAAGTCCCATTGTAACCAGTAAAATCATTACACATTTTGTGATGTCTATTGTTTTTTTCTACATTATATGTTTTAAATGCCTGTAAAGGGAGCCAAAGGCCTGGTAATCACTGCAGGACGATCATATCTGTTTAATAGGCTATTGACCAAACATTTCATTCAAATATCCACTTAATCTTTAATTTTTGGCCACCTTTTTGCTATAGATGACACAGCCTCTATAATTTCTTTAACAAAAAACATGTGGACATCACAACCCTTACAAAAATTAACCATGGTTTTTGTGGTAAAACTGCTTAATGATTTCTGAATGCTTGAGACCATAAAATCAATCAGACAACTGTATTACTGCCATAGGTAACTGTCTAGAGCTAAAATTGTAATTTGTAAATAATACAATTTAATTGCAATTTATTTATTTATTTTCTTTTATATTTTATTAAAGTTCTATTTTGACTCCTATGGTAGGTGTTTTTTTTTTTTACTTCCATAATATTTGAGGGAGGGGGCACAACAATAAAATCCTGCTTGGGGCACCCATTTGGCCAGCAGCGGCCCTGGATGCTATGGTTGTAATTTGTTTATTTTCTATGCTGATTTACTCACCTATAAAATCACCCCAATCATTGATTTTTTTTTTTTTACAAATAGAGATTAAAATCATCTGGTGATATATATATTTTTTTCCATATCGCAATATATATTGCAGAAAAACAAAATATCGCAACGTGAGTTTTTTCCAATATCGTGCAGCCCTAATGCATTTGCTTGCAAACTTCACAGACAAGGCGGTTATCACATTCTTTGCTTACGTGTCCTGACTTCAAACAACTAAAACAAATTCCTTTCACTTTCAGAAAGTCAATCTTTTTTCGCTGTTACTTCCTCTTTAAATCATAACACCTTTCTAGAACACGATTTCCTTGACAGAACAAGTAAGTCTTGTTTTCATTAGACTTGCTCGCAGAACAAGTTACTTGATGCATGGTTTTAACTGGAACTGGGGCAACAACATTTGTAGCAAAACTGTTTCCTTTGAGTATTTTACTAGGTTTGCTTGCATTTTGTTGTTTGTCTTGAATACATCCAAACACAGAATCAGATACCATCTTAGCATGTCGTTCAATGAAATCCACAAGATGTGAAAAATTAGCTCTTCCTTGGATCAAATCCATTATCTCACAGGCTCTTTCTCTCCAACATTCTCTCAACTTGAAAGGTAGCTTCATTACAACAGTTCTCATATTACTTGGCATATTGAGCTCTTGCATGTAAGAGATATCATCAATAAGATTACAACATGAGCGCAGAAACAAGGAATATGCATATAACCCTTGTGCATCCTCGGTCTTTATTGAGGGCCAGCTTAAAGCTTTATCCATATATGCAGCAGCAACTTTAAATTCATTACCAAACGGCTAATGAGTAACCTACTTCAGGATCAAGATGCTGGCAACTCTGAACCAATTCTTTAGGTTGTCCTACGGTAAATTGTTCCAGAAAATACAAGCAGTCCCTTTTATTGCGAGTCCTTTCCTCAACACCATGCTCAAACGCTCGAATAAAGGTACATAATGGAGTAGGGGTTGAACGACTTCTTATTTTTTGAAGTCGACTTTTATGTGATGAAAGTTGAGTCGAAGTCGACTAGTCGCTGATGACGTCATTAATGAACAAATAAGTCTGGAGCTGAGGCAAACACCTTGTGCGCAGCTATGGCATATGACACCGCACTGCCCACATAGCTTTTGCTCCTATAACAGCTTATTTTTATCAGTTCTTTCGTCTTTGGGTCAGCAATTTTAATCCAATGCGACTCCTACAGGAACAGCAAACGGTATCTGATCTCCATTTAGATCCATGCTGGGCTGAAACGCGTGTTCAACGAAGAGTCGTCTCCAACGTGAAATCCATGTTAAGTTATGCTCACAGTCCACTGGAAGCAGGGTTTTTTGACTTAATGTAATGGCTTTCCATTAAGCCATTGTCGCTGATGACAGGAGTGAGCACGTATTTAACGCGTGCAAAAACATAGTCCATGCATACTGAAGGACTCAAATCACCCCGGAAACCGTCTATTCATCACACTGCCATCGGGCAAGCGCTTCAGAAGTGTGATGGCAAAAACTGAGAGACTGAGAAGGAGCTTCTACCCTCAGGCCATCAGGCTCTTAAACTCAGTCTCATAACATCTACAGGACTCAATTTAATTAACTGTAACACCCATCATTCTCCATCTTCCGCATTGCTGCTATGTGTACCGGTACATACCCGGTACAACCTGTTTGCACATTCATCTTGCACATCCCTGGTTATATTAATATTTATTAAACCCACAGTAGACTGTATTGCACATTTTAGTTCATTGCACATTTTACTCCTTTACTCCTAATTTTATTTCTTGTTTGTACTATTATTATTATTATTATTATTATTACTTTTATTTCTTATCTTATTCCTACCTACATTTATATATATGCTCCTGTGTTATGTATCATCTTTTATTTTTATTTTTTATTTTTTGCACTGTCCATTGAGCGGACCTGTCTTGACCTACATTTCACTACTGATTATACCCTGTATGATTGTGTATGTGACAAATAAACAAGAACCTTGAACCTTAAGCCGTTGTCGCTGATGACAGGAGTGAGCACGTATTTAACGCGTGCAAAAACAGAGTCCATGCATACTGACGTTGATCCAAGCAGAATGTCTTTATTTTGTGCTAGTGAATAAACAAAGCTTAAATCTTTGTCTTTCCTTCTTTCGTGGTCATAAACATGTACACAAAGTTCTTGTAAACACAGCACATATCCACATACTGCATAATCCACATTCTTTCAACCCAGTAAGTAATTTTCCATTTAATAGACGTCTAATAGCCGTCCAAACTAGGGATGGGTACCGAAACTCGGTATTAAATCGGTCTCGGTGCTAAATTATGAAAGACCGGAGTATCGATAAGCTCTGACGTTATCGGTTCTGCTGTCGGTACTGGAGAAATTAAGAAAACACACATACATTTATTGTTGCTATATATACACATTATCTTGCAAATTCTCTCTCACCAGAGTTGCCAGCTGTTTTAATGTGCAATAATATTCAAACATTTGTCTATTATGCATTTTTGCTATTCGCAATTCAGAAGCGAGATCGCGCTCACGCGGAGGAGCTTCAGCACGCGCAACATGAAAGCCCTGTTTAATTATGAGAGAACTAACTATTCAAACATCTGCTTACGATTTAGGCCTGTGGCTGTTATATTAAAATAAGTTTTTTTTTCGATTTTGGCTTCTAAAGGATTATAGCCGCGTTTCTTCTAGCACAACTTCCATCCCTTTACAGTGGTGCGCATTCATTCCTTCCTAACCAACACTTAACGTCAGAATCATCATCGGTGATTGTTGTAAGATGCCGTCTTTACTGTTGCTAAATTGCGGGACATGTTTGCTAATAAAACGTAGAAAGTACAATCCGCGCGAGAGACGCAGTTCCCGAGGCTGAAATGTGTGTGTGTGTGTGTGTGTGTGTGTGCGGCGCGCTCCAAAACGGACAGGCAAATTACACTTTGAGCTTCGGGCGCGTCCAAACGATCAAATACACACAAAATATGTCCAAATGGCCGGCTACGAGAGTATTCACTTAAACATAGTTTATGTCTTAAGTGGGCGAGAACAGTTGGGAGAAAATCCGATGTGTGTCAATATTGTCTTAAAGTGACAGACTGGCGCTTGGACCATCAATGTTAATCAAAGAACAAAATGTGAGAGAAAATCCCCCACAGCTCTTAATCTGAATAACGGTATAGCTTTAATAAGCATTAATCTATCAATACATACAGTGAAAACTATGCAGTGTTCATTTACATTTGATTACTTTTTAGATTTCTTTTGTAACTATTACTTACCTGAACATTAATATTAGTTGACCTTCATGGAAAAATGAAAGCACTGTTTATTTAATTTCATTTGTATATTTGTTTTATTATATTTGTCAGTTTTTTTAACTTTGTTTCTTTGTTCATGTTCTTACTGTATCTTATCTTATGTATATAAAACACTAAAAATGCATGCACACTGGTGCATTTACAAATTGATGCTTTATATTCATTTAATTCAATATTTATTTTACATTTCAGAATATAAAGCAATGTTAATTCAGCTCCTAATCTGTCATATATACATACATACATACATATATATATATCAAAAAGTACCGATAAGAATACCGTTAAAGTACCGGATCGATAAGCGGTATCGGTAAGAGTAGTAATACCGTTAAAACCTTAACGATACCCATCCCTAGTCCAAACACAGCCCAGACGTCTAGGCTAAAACAAGGCTAAATTTGGGCTGTCCGTGAAAATTTAATAGACGTCTAATCATAGCCCAAGAAGAGACTAGTCATCAATTAGACCGCTATTGAAGGACTACATATATCAGTCCCTCCAGGATTTTGCGATTCTGCGATCGCTGAATTTATCGCAAAATCAAGCAAACTCGCAAATTTTCATAATTGTCGCAAATTTTCCGCAGATTTTGGGCTTAGACGCATCCTGTGACATCATCGCAACGCGCATTCAGTCAAAGAAAGGTTGTTTCTCAGTTTGAAAAATGGAATGAACAGCCTTGCGTTCTCATCATGCCCGATTTACAAGAGCTACATTGGACAAACGAACTGAAAGCGGAACGAATCCGTGCTACTACGCGACGCAGACCGTTTATCTGCTCGGGCCGGAGCCGCGGGCTGCTCTCGATCACGCGACACCGTTATACACAGCGCTGGGAGATACAGTGAAGAAAGTAGTCGAATTCGCTGCAGAATCAATAGCTTCTCTGTCAAATCTTGTGAGAAGCATTCAAATTTGGCGCAGAATTCTGTTAAAGCTACGGATATCAGAACAAACGCCACTCATGTGGAAACCAGGAAAAACATTGTTCAATAAACACAAATCTCCAGCATTCACCATGGATTTAACATAACTACAGGAACAACTTGTGGCAGAAATGGTCTAAAATAATATATATATTATATTATTTTTTTATTTATCAAATTATATTTAGACATTTTGAATGACAGTAATAAAAGTTAATTTTATCTGCATCTCAACGACCCAGCACAAGTAAATCTGTAAAACATCTGCTAAAGATCTTTGAAACATCTGCCTTGTAATCTGATAAACGTCTCAGAAACAGTTTTACATGCATTCTAATAAATGTCTATTTGACATCTGACAGGAAACATCTTGGAGACGTATTGCAGATGAGCAAACACCCTAAAACATACATCTTGCATATGTAAATACAGACATCAAATAGACATCTCCGAGATGTACATGTGTGATTAGGGCGAGTGCTTTACTGTCAGGTGCTGGTGCCACCTTCTGTAGAACTTAATGGCACTGGTGTCCTCAAATGTTAGTCAGGAGCCCTACGAAGGTTCTCGAAGTCAGAAAAGTTATAACAATGTTAGAAGAATGTTGTCCATGGTATATTTTCACTGCAAAACAATAAGAAATGCCGCAAATTTTGAGAAAAGCCGCAGCAAAATCAGTCATTTTAGGTCGCAAAAATCAGAAAAAAGTCCCGCGAAATCCTGAAGGGACTGATATATACATCTAATAGACATCAAAATGGCAATCCATCCAAACAAATTAAATATACAGCTTTTATTAAGAAAAATATCATTTTTAACAACTTAGACAAGTTAAGACAATACAAAATAATTAATGACAAAATAAAATATTATAAATTCAATACACTTAAATATAAATATTATGATAAAAAAATCTGAAATTTAACAACTTAAGATAATAAAAAAAAAATATATATATATTTTTTTAAAAAAAAAATAGCTTAAGATATTTAAAAGAAAAAAATCTAATACAAATCAAGAGCATGTTATCACACTTAACATTAAAACATTATGGATAAATAACAACATCGACAAAAGGGTTAACCTTTTTCTTTTTTTTACTTATTTTAACAAATAAAACAACCAACAGTGAACTTAAAGGAAATTATTAATTATGGTTTTATTTCTTGTTTAAAATGCTTCCCAACTGCATTCCTCAAGTCCAACTCTGTTGCTGCCGGGAAGTTGGTCATCACAGCATCTGCCAAATAAGAAAAAAATAAATAGCATAAGAAAAGCTTTTTTGACATAATTTTTACTTTAATTACACTAATTGTGTCAGGGAGTCATTCTCTTTTGCTTGGATGCCTACTAAAAACAAAAACTAGATATATATTGTGTATCACCATTCAGTGTGTTAAAAAAGAGAGAAGCTCTCTGGTAAATGTTGTGTGTTGTATATAAATACCTCTAATGACCGAGAACAGTGCAGTCTTTTCAAATGCCTCTTTCTGCAGCGGACCACCCCCTTCATGTTGAATTTGGACATGAGGGATTTTTTTTAAAAGTTTGACATTTCAATATGACCAGTAAAGGAATTCTCACTCCTAATCTTTAATAACACTCTTTTTTAAAATTTCTTATTTGCATTGTAACTTATTGAGTATTGACACCACAATGTTTGATTGATGTGGCATGTTTTGAAGGCTTTACCTGTCCAGCATCCTTCTGGCACTGTCTTTGAGGTTCCTTCCTTCAATTCTGCACAACTTTGACACCTGAATAACACATGCCAATGTCAGACGTATTATATGCGTCAGTGTACAAGTGTTTATCAACCTTAAACACTGATGCCATTGACCTGCAATGTAGGAGCCATTTTTTGTATTGTAGAGATTTTGTTGTCCACTGGGTGGCGCTGAAGCATAGTATAATTAGAGCACCTGTGTATTGAGCCAGGTGGTGTTGATAATGGGGAAAGCACACGGTTTTTGACCGTGCTAAAGGGTAACTTGCAAGAATGTGGATTATGCAGTATGTGGATATGTGCTGTGTTTACAAGAACTTTGTGTACATGTTTATGACCACGAAAGAAGGAAAGACAAAGATTTAAGCTTTGTTTATTCACTAGCACAAAATAAAGACATTCTGCTTGGATCAACGTCAGTATGCATGGACTCTGTTTTTGCACGCGTTAAATACGTGCTCACTCCTGTCATCAGCGACAACGGCTTAATGGAAAGCTGTTACAATATGGTTTTACTATAGTAGAAGTGTAGTGGCCTTTTTTGTATAACCACATTTTTACAACAAATACCATGGTTAAACTATGGGTAGTGTAGCAAAAAAGTGGTTAATTTGTGTATACTACAACCATGGTATTTGTATAGTCACTATATTTGTATTTATAGTTACTATAGTTACCTTTTTTCACCTTTAAGAGGTCACAGGTTGAATATAGAGATTAACTTTGAATAAAAAAATAGGTTTAGAGACAGAGTTTTTTTTTTACGTATGTGAAATTTAGCTAGCAGGAAACAAATTAAGTTATATTGTCCTATATTCTCTTTCGAGTACCCAAACAATCCAAAGAAAACATCTTTAAAACAGAAAGAAAAGTCTCTTACAAAATGACATTGGATGAACACAAAAAATTCTCTTTGTGGGTACATTGCTAAAAGAAGTAAAGGAATCTTCCTCAGAAGAGTGACAAAAACAGCAACTCATTTCAATGTCTGACTTATTATTTATGTCCATAAGCTTTTTGTGAAATTTTGATTTATTAATCTGTTGCTTGCCCTCTTCATATTTAAGGAGAGAATTATAGTTTCCAAAGTCAGACATCTCTTGTTATGATTTTCAAGGGCAAAGGATTTAGTAGGGATGCTATGACATGTCCCTATCAATATTTCACAGTTTCAATTACTGGAGATGGTTGCTTAGCTGTTTATTTTGCCCTGTGTTTTTGTTGGCTTGAGTAGGAGTCGTCAGTCAGTCACATGAGAAAATGGCAAAATTTGTTATCTTTCCTCATGGTTGTGTGTTTGTAAAGGTGTTTGGGTAAGGTGTTGGGGGGGGGTGTTGTTGTTTTAGCATTAGCTACTTTCCTTGGAATCTTATCAGGCCTGTTTCTCTCTTTGAAGACAAAATGATACACTTCACGCCTATATTAGTTTTCGATCATGAACTGGGCAAAGCTGTCTGGCCTCTAATCACAGCTCTTCTCAGATGATGACAAGATGCTTCAGATTCTTCAGATGACACTGTGCCGCATACATTTTTTGTAATTTGAAGCTGTTTTATGTAATACACACTTAAAGGTGGAATATATTAATACCCATTTTAGAATTTACTGCATTAAACAAATGAAATAATCCCTGAGTTTTTATTTAAACATTTATTTTTACATTATTAATTACATTTTACAATTTAAAAAAAAAACTTTTACAATGATTTGTGATTTGAACCCTAACCCTAACCCTAGTCTATACATAAAGGGCATTTAAAAAAAACAGCAAAAATAATTCATGCAGGTACTAATAATTTGACCTCCATATAACAAAAAGAAAACAATGACTTCAATTAATTATAATAAAACATTTTGAGAACATAAAAAACCCAAAACTATTTTATGTATGAGCAGGCTGTGAAAGCAAAAAACAGAATATAATTTTTTTTTTTAAATGTAAACATTATTTATTTTCTTCTTCTTTTTTTCAGTTGCTCGCTACTAATCTTTATTCAGCATTGACAAGCAGGGATGAGATGACGTGTAGACAATCAGATACTTGCTGTTCATTAGCGTTTATGGGCTGGATGGATGTTTATAGTGGACTATCGTCCAAGCCTGATGGAAAAGAGATCAGATTTACTGAGTTATTATCTTCTTACCTTTCACTTTTACCTACTTTTGACCACTTATTTCAGTTACTTCATAATTTATATAAAAAAATTAATATAACAAAATATTTAAAATAAAATTATTAATATATTGCAATAATTTAAATATTGAAATTAAATAATTATAATAATACATAATAGATTAATTATATACTTAATATGAATATAATACAAATATTAGGTTACACTTTATTTTGATAGTCCACTTTAGACATTCTACTAACTATGAGTAACTTTGTAACTACATGTCAACTAATTCTCATTAATTTGCAACTACATATCTACTAACTCTCAGAGTAGACTGTTAGGGTAGGTTTAGGGTTAGTAGAATAAGTTGACTTAAACTTGCAAAGATTCTTATAGTCAGTATGTTGTATGTTGTGGACCCATCAAAATAAAGTGTTAGAAGATATTAAGCAGACAGTCTACTAGTACTCTAATGATTGCTAGTTGACATGTAGTTACAAAGTTACTTACTGTTAGTAGAATGTCTAAAGTGGACTATCAAAATAAAGTGTTACCAAATATTAAAATAAATAATACAAAAAATAATCATAAGCAAAATACTTTATTTTAAACTCTTAGTTAATTGCTGAAGCCCTACAGTTTCACCTGTTCTCTTCTCCTTCCAGTAGTTTCTTGTAGGTGGCGATCTCAATATCCAGAGCCAGTTTGACATTCATCAGCTCCTGGTAGTCTCGAATATGTCTGGTCATTTCATGTTTGGCTTCCTGCAGTGCGTCCTGCAGCGCTTTGATTTGTTCTTTCGCGTCAAGCACAGCCTCCTCACCACAATGCTCCACCTCTTTGATTTGGTCCTCCACGCTCTCACGCTGTAATGATGCCAGAGAATTAACACAGCTGCAAAGTGTCACTGTACTAGCTGTTTACATCCATTTACAGATCTGAGATAGTACAGAAAGTTATCAGTGCATTGACTGCGGATGCTCATGTTTGCCCAGGTGTTCAACAGCAGACACCAATAGTTGCACTAATGAACAGATGTAGAGTATTATCTTACCTGTGATTTAGCTGAGGCTATCTTATTTTGCAGTCGCGTTATCTGCCTTTTCAAATCAGCTATTGCACCTTTATTATCTTTCAGGTCAGTGTTACACTGGTCAGCCTGTGATGAGATCAAGTCAAACTGTGGAGGAAAACACAGGTATATGCACAATTATGAATATATTTTATTCACAAATAAAATAATAAAATATATTAATAATACAATCTTAGTCATTAGTTTAAAATTAGTTTTAAAACATGAGAACCTGCAGGAAATAATAAGTAGGTTGCTTAAGGCTCCAACAGCTACTCAGATTTTCTCTTGAGAAAAGGCCTCAGTGATCTCATGTTTCTCCTCTAGTGTTTCAGAAGAGATCTCAACATTGTTTTAAAAAGTCAGAGGTGTGATCTTCACCTTGTTCTTATACCAGGCCTCAGCTTGCTTTCGGCTGCATGCTGAAATCTCCTCGAACTGGCTCTTCACATCAGCGAGGACCTTCTCCATGTTCAGCTGTCTGCTGTTGTCCATCTGCACCACAACAGACGTGTCCTTCATGTCAGCCTGCAGCTCACGCAGCTCCTACAGAGAAAGAGAGGTGAAGTCAAGTCCTCCGATTAATCTCAGGATGTTCAGCTGTTTCATTCATGCATCTGAGTTTGCATTACCTGTTCATAGAAGATCTGAAGAAAGTTCAGTTCTTCCTGGGTTGCTGCTAATTTATCTTCCAAGTCATTTTTATACAAGTATATAGTATCCACATCCTATCAGGACATGTACAGTGTACCTGTTAGCTTGGCAGATCCTTGGCATATTATCATTATTTGTCATCTAATCCTATTCATCATCTTCTGCAACTAGATTTGTCTTACCTTCTTCAGAAGAACAAACTCATTTTCAGCTTTGATTCTGTTGGTAATCTCATCTTCATACCTGTTGAAGGAAACTGAATTTTGTCATACAAATCTCTTGTTAACTTCACTCAGCGTTGTTATTAATTAAATGTATTCAAAATAGTTTTAATTTATTGAGCTGGAAAAAAAATCTTAAAAAATTACATAGAAATCCTAAAAGCAACAAAAATGAATAAAAAAGCAAAAGCACATAAAATTAGCTACTAAAATAAATATAAAACTGAAAATATAAAATCAAACTTATTCAAAATGTTATAATTTATATTCATGAAAAATATTAATATATTGATAATTATATTAATTACATTAAATTATATTAATATATAATAATGGTGGCTATAACTATGGGTAAAAAATCTCAGTTACTACAGTTGTTTAACTGTTAATTAATAATATAGTAGTATTACTATATTAACAATAGAGTTGTATTAATAATATAATAGGGTATTGGATCTTCAAACCAGGTGAAAATGTTTTAGAATCTTTGTTGTTTTATTTTCTTTTTCTTTTTTGATGACAGTGATGGATACTGTAAGAACAGATTAAGTTTACACATGTCAAATTCTTAACATATTATAATGCATTTCTTGGCATGGTAGTGTGAACTACTACAGTAGCTACATGAACACATATTTTGGCTGAAACTGTGGTTATCATGGTAAATGATTGTGAGGAATGTTGTTGTTGTTTACATGATTTCACATTTAAATCTGAAATAATATTGAATATTGACTGTGACTTGAAGAATACTGAGACTTTGCTCTGTGCTAATTATAGCATGAAACTGAACATTAATGTCAGGTTTTGAGTCTGGCTCAAGACTGAAGATGAAGTGTGTGATTACGGACCTTTGTTTTTGTTTCTCAACCTTTTCTTGGACATTCCTGAGCTCAGCGTCCAGGTGTTCTTTGTCTTTGTTCACCCGCTTCAGCTGTGCGCGCAGGGAAGTGATGTAGGACTGCAGCATGGGCTCCAGTTTAGACTCGGGTTCAGTCTCCTTCTGTAGCAGCTGCCATTTAGTCTCCAAAATCTTGTTCTCCTGCTCTAATTTATGGACCTGTAAAAAACAAAACACATTTTAATGCTCGAATGTTGCTCTTACAACATAACTGAGAGTTATGTTTCATTTAAGTATCAACTTTGACGTAGGAGTAATAAAATACACACACAACAGACAATAGCTGTCATACAGTAAGAATAAAACTATAAAATGAATGTGGATAGCAGCTCAGATCATTTGATCTTGTGGGAACGGAATGAGAAATATTTGAGTTCATATTGAAATCTCAGATTTCTGATCGCTTCGGCCAATCTGAGCACAGTTTAAGACATAGTTGAGATCTCTGCGGATACTCTATCTATAGAAGACACATGTGAGATTGCTTTTCTTTGTCTTTTTCTAAGAAAACTTATTCGGTTCCCTCTCATTTTTTTTTCTCCTTTATCTCATTGCCATTAAGGAGAAACAATTGAGTTATCTCATTTGTGACTTTTCTGTCCTATATGGGTAAACAGATCTGGCGGCTGAGATTAAAATAATAATTTTAAAACATATTTTTAAAAAGTTAATAAAAATAAAATATTTCTCTCCTATAAGTTATTAACCAATCTGGGTTCTAAGATTAAAAAAAAATCAGTACAAATAATCTTTTCTCTCTCTCTCTCTCTCTCTCTCTCTCTCTCTCTCTCTCTCTCTCTCTCTCTCTCTCTCTTTTCTACAGGTTAACAAATCTGGCTGCTGAGATTAGAATAAAAAATAAGACAAAAACTGAATCAATGAGAAAATAAAATAAAACAAAACAAAGTAAAATAAAATAAAATAAAATAAATATTATTTTCTCCTTATTGACAGATCTGGCTGCTGAAATTAAAAACAAAATGTATGTATAAATAAATAAACAAACGAACAAATAAATAAATCTCTCCTACATGTGTTAACAGATCTAGCATGCTGATAGATAGATAGATAGATAGATAGATAGATAGATAGATCATAGTAATGTAATGTGTTATGAGTGAAACCGGTAGAGAGAAGTCTCACCTTGTCGATGAAGGAGACAAAGCGATTGTTGAGAGTTTTGATCTCTTCTTTCTCCTGGATCCGCACAGCCTGCAAGTCAGGGTCCAGCTGAAGATCCACGGGAGTTAGGAGGCTTGTGTTAACGGACACAGGCCTAATGGGGACTGCAGCTGGACGGCTGCTGTTGCTGGAGGAGCTCATGATGGACAGACAGAGAGAGAGAGATGAAGAGGTGTGATACAGAGGGATGACAGGAAGACAGGTGGTGCTTCCTGAGAACTTGGCTACTTATACACTGACAGGTGGGTGTGTTTTTCTGTATAAATGAGAATATATCAGCATTCCTCACTCTGAAAGACCTGTTCAGCCCACCAGTCGTCCAGAGCAAACACTCCACATTCATGCATGCTCACGCAGAACTACCATTCACGGATACGTCAAGAGATCTACCGTTGATTACGAGAATATTTCCTGTTCCTGATTGTCTGAAATATGTGATGAATGCAAAGTATTGCTTTTGCATGTATTGCTTAATTTTGTATGGTTTTTGGTGGCATATTGTGTTCATGCACAAAAATTTTAAAATAATAATAAAATTTGATTCAGTGAAATAATTACTATATTGTTTCAATACAGTAGATTCAGTTCAGTATTGAATATTTTTTTGTGTTTATATATATCACTTCTGAACAAAGTGCATTGATTTTTCTCAAATCTTCACACAAATCTGTTACATTTGCAGTGTACAAATAAAAACATAATATTTGCTTTAAAAGAATATATTTGCAGTAGTGTAACGGCTTTTTTCTGTTTTTTTTTCTTTTTAATGATGGAAGGCCATTTATGTACACAATTTAACAGCAAATATGTTTACTTGTTGTTGTATACATGAGCAACCATTTTAAATTCATTTATATATGCTGCTGAGAAAATAAGAAATTATTTTTTTGTCTGCACCATGCAATGTTCAGTTTGAGAAATCAGTTCTCACCACAATAATTTTACAATAAATAATAAAAAAGTAAAGATTTGTTTAAAAATTTACTTTAATTCTTTAATTCTTAAGAAAATTTGAATATATTAATTATAATTAATTAATTTATAATGTATTATGTATAATACATTATAAAAGTAGTTTTAATGCATTAATTATGCCTTATAATGCACCTTATGCATTGTACAGTCTCGTGAATAATTGTAACCACAGTTAAAACAATATAACAATCAATTCATTCTTACACTATGCATTTTAAATTCTGTTATAATTATTTACAACAAGATATATGTATTACAACACTAAGAAATGCTGGGTTCTTTTTTTAACACAAATGTTGGGTGTAGCATGTTGGGACATTTTATTGGGTTGTTTTTAATATTTTTACCAGGTGCTGGGTATTATGAATAATTATAACGCATTATACCCTTTAATAGCTCTTTATAATGCATTATACGTAAAGGATTTAAGTAGTGTTACTGTATATTCTTATCTTTGCAAATTATGAAGTTTTTTCCTAACAAAGTTAAAATGATAAATCAAATGAAATAAATGTTAACTGAAATAAAATAAAATATACAAAACTTTTTTAGTTGCCAAGGCAACATTTCTTACTTTTGTTTAGTAGCCTACTTAAGTATTTACTTTGTGTTTGAGAACTTCAGATGAATTAGCCTAGTCAAATAACAAAACTAAATAAACTAAGCATAAAGACTAAAGTATATAGACATTTTAAAAAATTAATAAAAGAAAGTAACATATACTATGTAACTAAAATGTTAAAATAAAGTCTAATGCAAAATATTTAACAAAAACGAGGATATATTAGTATGTTAATTATACTAAAATAACACTGTCTGCAAATAATAAATCAAATTCTAAAAATTCCTGTAATAATGATCAATCAAATGCCCAACTCTAATTTCATTTTATCATTTGGGGTAGCACAGACTATAACAAAATGAAAATGGAATATAATTTGTGTTTGATAAAAAATCAAGGATGGACGCTGGAGTCGCGCTGTTTATATTCCAGCACGGTCCTTTAGAGCGCGCTGTTGAGACGCACACTAATCTGCTTCGTGCTTCCTGTTTACGTTTGCTGAGCGCTTTCACTCACAGTGCGAGAAGAAACAGCAAACATCGCGAACTGCACCTGGAAACAGGCTCCGCTTTAGTTTTGTCCAGAGCCGTCGCTGTCCGTGTGCCTGCTGCCGATCCTGTCTGTTAGACAGGCCGTTTCAATGCATTTCAGAGAAGCTTTACCGCCGCGCAGATGGACGCTGTTGATCTGTTTTCAAGCTGCAGAAAGGGCGACATTGCCAGAGTGAGGTCAGACAGCTGATGGCTTCTTGTTGTTGTTTTGGTTTGAAGTTTCGCATGTGACACTGTAAGATATCAGGGTTTTTTCAGCTTGTTTGGCAGTAATGTGAAATAATGAGACACCCTATGTGGCCTCAGAATTAGAAGGAAAAGCACGAGTCTGACAGATAACATGTCACTGTATTGGCCCACATACTGGATTACTGTACTCGGTCTGCTGATTTCTTGTGTGATGCTCTGTGTTCAGTTCTGAATGATGTTTTGTTATTATGTTGGTTGTAATGTATCTGGTCTCTGCTTTATATTTTGACATGTTGTCCATCTTCTCCAGATACCTGGTTGAACAGAGGGATGTAGAACTGAACATCAGAGATAAGTGGGACAGCACACCTCTGTAAGACTGCTCACTTAGGCTTATTTCCTTTTATAGTCTGCAGTGTGTGTTGTAATGAAGCCTCTGCCTGATATCTCTCTGTCTTTGTCTTCAGGTATTATGCATGTCTCTGTGGACATGAAGAGCTGGTGCAGTACCTGCTTGCCAATGGTAAATGCTATAATGATAATTCATACATAACCGGGGCATTATAATCTGTACTGTATTGATGGATTTACACAATTATGGTACAAAATAAAGCATGAAACACTTAAACATTTGCAAATATATATATATATATATATATATATATATATATATATATATAAGTAATTGTATAAATCTTTCATTAAAAAAAAGTTTTTTTTTCAACAAATAGTAAACGCAGGTGTGCAATCTATAGAAAACTTTCAGATGGTGAAACTAAAACTTTAACTTTTAAAATCTATCTATCATTTATTTAATAAAAATTTGAGCATGTCAAAACACAACTTTAAAACTTTATTTTAAATTTTGGGACTAAATCTTGCCTTGCAGTTATTAATGAATCTATATTTCCCATTAAAAACAAAATATGTCTGCACTGCTTGTTTTTTCATAATAATGTTGTGTGCAAGTGTGGTACAGAGCTAATATAATTAATTTAATTTTAGTTCAATAGATTATGTAAGTTATGTCTGAGACCTGAAGACATTTGTTCGTCAAAAAACATTTTTTTATTTATTTTTACAAATATTCCATGAAAGCAGGCATGTAACCTTCAGAAAACATTCAGGTGGTAAAATTAAATTCATGAGCTTTTTTTTTTTGCCAATTTTTTACCAAAATTTGAGCATGGCTAAACAGTCCACGATTTGTGTGATATAACTCAACAGATTATGTAATTTATGTGCTTATATTACGATTTGATTTGTATTTAATCAAGACCTAAAAATATTTTATTAACTTTTCATGCTACGTTAAATTTTATTTTAGATAATAATTTATCCATAATATATAATAGGTCTCACTAGAAATCAACAGATTTTTTTGTCCTCAGTGATGTTTTTTTTTTAAAGAAATGCACTGTCTGTATTACTAGTATATGTGAAAGTGCATTACAGGCTTGTATTTGCTGTTTCAGGAGCAAAGTGTGAGGCGAACACGTTTGACGGCGAGCGCTGTCTGTACGGAGCGCTGAGCGACCCCATCCGCCGCCTGCTCAAAGAGTACAAGCGCATCACGGCGAAGGCCATGCAGAGAGACTATTACGACCAGTTCCTGCAGACGTGAGGACCACAGACACATACAAACACGAACCATGGTCACTTTCACAAACTCACTGATTGGTGCTTTTCTCCCTCGCAGGCTTTTGGAGCAGGGAAACTACAGCGATGTGACGTTTATGGTGCACGGTGAGATGTTTAAGGCCCACCGCTGTATCTTGAGTGCCCGATCAGAATACTTCGCCCACATGCTGGAGACCAAGTGGAAGGGGAAGAGTGACATTACCCTCAAACATCCACTGGTAGGCGCTGTTTCACTACACACAAATCACTTTCACTGTACTGATTCCCAGTCTGCATACTATCCGTTCTGTGCCACATGGATGCCCATTATTTCACAATTTCGGCTTTGTTTTGACTTTTTTTTGAGAATAGTGAGATGTAAACACATACTTGTGAGATAGAAACTCGCAAATGTGACTTTTATCTTACAATTCCAAGTTTACATCTCGCAAGTTTATATTTTGCAGTTCTGACTTTTTTCTCAAAATTGAGTTTACATCTAACAATTCTGTTTTGATTTACTTTTGTTTTGTTTTTTAATAAAAAAAAAAAGGTTATTGTGACGTTTTATGTCACAATTCTGACTTATTTGTTTACACTACAGAATTAAAAAATAAATGTAATTGTGACTTTTTCTCTCACAATTCAGACTTTTTTTCTCAGAATTGCAAGTTTATATCTTGCTGTTTTAAATTTATATCTCATAATTCTGACTTTTTTCTTCACAATTCTGAGTTTATAGCTTGCAGTGACTTGTTTTCAGAATTTGGAGTTTACATCTTGTAATTCTGACTTCACAGAATAAAAAAAATAAAAAATATTTCTTTTCTTTTTATCCTACAATTCTGACTTTTTTCCTTGCAATCGTGAGTTTATATTTCACAGTTCTGAATTTATATGCCATAATTCTGAGTTATGAAGAATTATATGAGCTATAAACTCAATTACCTTTTTTATTTTTTATTCTGTGGCATAAACAGGCTTCCATACAAATGATATTATGTCAAAGGAGCCCAGATGGCATATTATTTGGGATGCATACTTTTTCATACTTTCACAGAAATAAAAAAAAATTGGGAAATGTCACTTTTTCCTAAATAGTAAGTTATGCCATCTTTTTATAATTTAGGATGAAACATGAAATCATATGTTACATTTACATTTATTAATTTAGCAAATGCTTTTATCTAAAGTGACTTACAGTACAAATGAGGAATACAATAAGCAATTCATTATAAAGGGGCAAATAAACACTAGAAGTGCTTATAATACATAATTTCAGACATAATTTAGAACAGTAAAAACTAGAACAGGGAGGGATCAAGAAAAAGTGAAAGCATAGAATTTTTTTAACGTTCATCATGTTTTCTTCAGAAGGTGTTAATACTACTGTTCACATCTTCTTGAGCTGCTTTAATTATCTTCTCCCCAGGGTTGTGTTAAATTAAGAAGAACAGTCTATTCTCTCTTATAACC
The DNA here is from genome assembly GCA_023376895.1 of Aspiorhynchus laticeps. Lineage (NCBI taxonomy): Eukaryota > Metazoa > Chordata > Actinopteri > Cypriniformes > Cyprinidae > Aspiorhynchus > Aspiorhynchus laticeps. The sequence goes on along the minus strand of JALXFT010003758.1, from coordinate 7,146 downwards.
TTTTACTTCAGCATGCTTCAAACTCTCATGATCCTAATGTGTCAAGTTTAATTTCCTTTTCCAGGTCAACCCTGCTGCATTTAGTGCAATCATGCAGTATTTCTACACTGGTGAGCATCAGAGTTTGTAGGTGGTGTTAGTACTCTGGTGGCAGACAGTGTTATTCTTCACCATGTGCTGTCTTTTTCCAGGCCGTTTGGATATAGATGTGAATTACGTGGAGGACTGCAAGCGTTTGGCGAAACAGTGCAAGATCAGCGAGCTGATTGAGGAGCTGGAAGTGAAGTGCAAACAGGTTTATGAGTTTGGTGAGGAGCCGGTCTAGTTCATGTGACAGTGTTGTGAAGCTAATTTGAAACTCATAATGATTCATGTTAATATACACCTTGAAGAATAATTAGCTTCACTGCAAGGTGTTAACATAAAGTAGATAACTGCATTAAAGTGATACTACTGTTTGTTTGTTTTTTTACTGTTTCTCTTCTGCTCACCAAAGCTGTAATTATTTTATCAAAATACAGTAAAAATAAAGAAAACATTGGCAAATATTATTACAATTTAAAATAATGGTTTTCTATTCCTATTTTTAAAATGTAATTTATTCCTGTGATTCAAAACAGTCTTCAGTGTCACATGATCCTTCAGAAATCATTCGAATATGCTGATATGCTGCTCAAGAAACATTTCTGATTATTATCAGTGTTGAAAACAGTTAATATATTTGTGCAAACTTTGATCATTTTTTAGGATTCTTTGATGACTAGAAAGTTCAAAAGAACAGCATTTATTTGAAATAGAAATCTTTTGTAACATAAATGTCTTTACTGTCACTGTTACAGTTTAATCACAGTTAATCAATTAAATTCATCTTTGATGAATAAAAGTAATAATTTCCTTTGAACTTCTATCACTTTTGAACAGTAGTGTATTTATGAGCGGTAATATTTTTCTGATTTTGCTGCTATGCAGCTATGATTTATTCAAGAAATTCGATTAGTATTATCTTGCACAAAATATGGTTTAATAATATTTAATGAAACCTTATCCACTAAGGAATATGTTGATGTTATGTTGAACCACATTTAAAATGAATAAATAAAAAAAACAGTGTGATGATAGCAGTAATTTAAAAAAAAAAAATCACTACAGAAAATCCTCAGCAGTATTTATTTTACTCTCTCTCTCTCTACAAATAAAAAAACAGTAATTTCAGGATTTTGGGGAACATTTTTAATGATGAGTTGGTGAATCAGTTATTTTGCTGCTGTGAACCATCTAAACAAACGGATTCATTAAAACAAATCTTGACTTCTCAGCTCTCTTGTTCTCTGTCTGACAGTGTCTAATAAGCCTGGGACGTGTGTGAAGGTGTTGACTCTGGATCCTCATGACTTTCAGCTGCAGGATGGAATGGCTCTGCTGGCTGACAGTGCACTTCCTGCTGAGCTGCGGGTGAGAGGATGCACCCAGTCCAACTGTAACCTTTTGTCACTAGGGCGAAAATTCATATGTGAAGGGTCTGTGGCTGCTTGTGTTTTTAAAAATATATATAATTATGGGATGTGCGGTTGCCTAGCAACTTGTAGTTTAATTATTAATATTCAAATGCCAGTTCCTGCTGCCCTGAGGCTCTCTCTCCTCATGGAGAACAAATTTGCCTTAAGGACCTATAAATACTGTCATGAAAACTGTCTTTAGTATTTGACATTTGGGGTAAAAAAAAACGTAATTTTTCTCATGAACTGCACATCCAGTGGAGATGAGTTTTCAAATGTAGTTTTTAAAAGCTTACAAAAAACATTAATTGTATTTGATTTTGTGTATTTAGAAATTAAAATGTAAGACATCCATACACTCTCCATACACTAATGTTCAAACATTTGTGGTCAGGATGATTTTTATTTTTGGAAAGAATTTTATTCAGCAACGACACATTAAATTGATCAAAAGTGACAGTAGAGACATTTATAATGTTGTGGAAGATTTCTGTTTCAAATAATTGCTGTTCGTTTGAGGTTTCTATTTATCAGTGAATCTTGAAAACAAGGTTTTCACAAACATATGTAACAGCACAACTGTTTTTAACATTGATGATAATCATAAATGTTTCTTGAGCAGCAAATCAGCATATTACAGTGATTTCTGAAAGGACACTGAAGACTGGAGTAATGATGCTGAAAATTCAGCTTTGATCACTGGAATAAATTGCATTTTAAAAACATATTCAAATAGAAAATAGTTATTTTAAATTGTATTAATAGTTCACAATATTACTGTACTGATTAAAACTGTTGCTGTTTGATCTTTAGGTTGGATACGGTCAGCTTCCTTTCGATCTAACGGATAGTTTTCCGAGTTACCCTGACATCTGCTTCCGGGTGGAGGGCTATGACTTTCTGTGTCATAAGGTCAGTGTTTAACACCGACTCATGATCCCTGAGTGTTGTAGGTAGGATGATATTAGTGGCATCCCACATGCAAATAAATCAATCTAATATCTTTTGGCTATATTTTTAATTACTCAGAATGAATTATTAGTATGATGGTTGTGCTTTAATATTATATTTGTGGCTTGATTAAAAAGGGCATTTGTGCAGATGAAATGTTTGTTTATGTGCGCAGGCGTTTTTCTGTGGTCGTAGTGATTATTTTAAGGCGCTGTTGGAGGATCATTTCAGCGAGGGTGAAACTCTGCAGACTCTTCCCAGCATTCCTGTCATCACCCTTCATGATGTGTCTCACGATTTGTTTACAAGAATCCTTTACTACATCTACAGTGATAACACTCAGGTACACACAAACACGCTAACATACAATAAACACTAAAGCTCAACAATCAAGACACATGCCATCAGTGGAGGATTGTGAGACAAGAAAGTTATTCAACTAAATTTTCTGCAGACAAAACACTTCCAAATGAAAGTTTTAGTGTAGTTCTGGAATAAAACAACCCGATGTCTATCATTGTTATTGTTAATTATAATGAAAACTGTTAAAATAAGCTATAAAATACAATAAAATAAAAAAATATTAAAAGTATTAAGTAAAACTAAAAAAATTACAAAAGAACATAACAAAATTACTGAAATTCAAAAGCAAACTGAAAATCTAAAGATAGAAACTGTCAAAATATTAATAAATTAATTAAAGTAAAGCTGAATTAAAATAAAATAGAAAAACTAAAATAAATAAAAAATAAATAAAAATAAAGGTAACTAGAAATACAAAAATCAATAGAAATAGAAATATTTCTAAAGTTAGAAAGAAAATTGAAATATGAAAGTAAAAATGTGTATAAATTACATTTAAAATATCAATATATAAAAAATTCAATATGAATATTTTAATTTTATTTTAACCTATATTTAAAAATAAAAAATCCAGTCTTTTTTAGATATCATTTTTTAATATGATTAGAGCACACTTTATAAGGGCATATTCGTGTACTTTTTTCTTCCTGAAAACTGTCCAAGTTGACAAATGTCAGTCATTTACATTTACATTTGTGCATTTAGCAGACGCTTTTATCTAAAGCGACTTACATTGCTGTAAACTGTTCAAGTTACAGTTTATCAGCTCTTGCTTTCCCTGGGAATCGAACCCATGATCTTGGCGTTGCTAGTGCCACGCTCTACCAGTTGAGCTACAGGAAAGCTCCAGGTTTCTTTCACCTTAAAAGGCATAATATAGTTTTACAGGACCGTGTTCCACCCTCTGTTTAAAGTCCCCGAGTCATCTTGTGTCATCATGATCATTAGCTTCATAAATGCAGCGATCCGTCAGATGTGCTGATGAAGCCTCTGGCTGTTTTCCAGCTCTCTCATGAGAACGTGTATGAGGTTCTGTGTGTGGCTGACATGTACCTGTTACCGGGGCTGAAGCGTCTGTGTGGCAGGACTCTGGCTGTGCTGCTCAACGAGGAGAACGTGCTGCACATGTGGAAGACAGCCAAACTGTTCCGGCTCTCGCGGCTGGAGGACCAGTGCACTGAATACATGGCCAAGATCATAGAGCGGGTATGTGTTCATTCACAAATATGCTGCTTATGATCAAAATTCACCTTATTTACATTCATAATTTATGCACCTGGTGTTATTGTGGAGCACTCATCCAATAATTTTAATATTATTATAAAAAATATCTTGAATTTTAATTATAAAAAAGTAAATTATTTAATATATAAATATTAATTTAAATTAAAAATATTTTTTAGACATAGTTTATGTAAATATAAAAAATATTTGTTAATTCTATAAAATGGTATTACAAAAATATTTTTGGGATATTTTTTTTATATTTATATCATATCTTTTTTAAAATATAATTTATATTTAATTATTTTAAATATAAAAATGCATTATTTAATATTAAAATATCTAATTCTATATTAATATATATTTATAGTATATAAATATAATTTTTGTAATATTATAAACATTTTAAAAAAGATACATTATATAAAAATGTAATACAAATTTAAATGTCATTTCTTTATTCATTAAATTAATCATTTCTATTTATTTATATATATTCAATTTATTTATATTTTGTGTATAAATTATATAAAGAAAATTCTATAAAAATAAATACTTTTAATGTAATGTAAAAATATTTTTAAATAGAAATTATTTCATATGAAGGATGTTTAATTTTATATAAATATCAATTTATATTTATGTAATATAAATGTATAAAAATTGCTTTTAATATGAAAATAAATGATTTAATGCAAATATATATATATATACAAATTGTTTTCAGAAAAACAAAAAAAACTCCGAAGTGTAACAGTCTCCATCTGATGGATGAAATTAACTCCTGCCCTGTTTTCCTCTGACTGCTCAGTTTCACTGGAAAATATGTCACATTACAGAAGTTTTGAATGCCAAACTATATTTTCAACATGGATTAAGGAGATAATGAAGTGATGTTTGTACAGCTGGTGGAAAGGCCAGAGTTTGCTGATATGATCAGAGAGGATGCTGGGAATGTGGCCGCCAGGCAGGAAACTGATTCCATCCCTCTGGTAGACGAGATCCGTTTCCACATCGCCAGTAACGTTCAGACGTACAGCGCCATCGAGGAGGCCAACCAGAAACTCAGCGCCCTGGAGCTCCTGCTGGCCAGCATCGGGCTGGAGTGCTGAGAAACACAACTAACATGAGGTCTGGCGCTGGCGGATCCATCACATGCTTACCAAATGCTTTACATGCACAAATAATCTGTAGCAGTCTAGCACCACATTAGCAGTAACAAACTAATATGGTCGATTCTAACCAAAAACATGTGCGTCATATTGCAGTGGCCTGTTGTGATGCAGTGAAGCTTCCTGTCTTTAGTTGTTTCTGCTGTTTATTTTTATAAACAAAAAGAGATGAAAGCTTGACATTTCACCGGTAGTGAGTCTTATATATCAGAACAAGTTCTTCGTGATTTATGGACACGCTGTTCATTCTTCCACACGCGTCATGACAGATGTAGCAGAATATTTAATACGTGTCAGAGTCAAAACAATGCTGTTACATCACCGAATATGAGTTGAGCCAATGATTCATTTGATAAATTTAAGAAAAGGAGTGCATTTAAAAGTAATATTTTTTGAGATGTTCAAATTTTAGGTGTTCATGATAGGACTGACAATTCTAAAATCATCCAATTTTGATCCAAGAATGAATTACAAAGGATTTCACTTGCGTTCTCTCTGGTGTTTGTGTGATATTTTGCCATTTATTCAAGCAAATAGATGATTATTTATGCCTCAATGTGTTCACACTTACAAATGTATCTTCCAGCACTGATAAGAGAAGTTTTCCAGCATTCACAGACTTCTGGTAATATGCATGCAATATTTGCATATCATTACTCAATGATATAATCAGGATACATGCTCCTAAAGTACTTAATATTTCTCCACCTAAACATTTTTGCTTTGCTTTTTTTCCTGCATTGCTTTGATTTTATTTCATAGCCTTTTATTTATTGTATTTTATGCCGGTCTTAAAGCATATCCTGCGCTCATTTGCTCAGCAGCACTTGGTGAATTTGTTTCTGAACGGGGGGGTGCTCAGGTGAAAATGCCACATATGAGACTTGTGGATGAATGTTCATGAGTTTCATTGCAGTTTCCTTTCCTATGATATATTGTGGGATGCTCTGACTGAATGGGATGTACATATGTGAGCAAAAATAAATATTATTTAATGTACATATTACTTGTGGGTCTGTTTGATTTACCTTCGGAGAAGTCTGAGAAGAGAACACTGGGAAAAAAAATTCCATTCTGCATTTTTAAATATAATTACATTTATAATTACAAATTTCTGAGTAGATTAGTTTTTTTTTTCTTTAATAACAGCAACACTCAAGTCAAATTTGTTTATTACAGATACATATTATTACAAATGATCAGTATATTTTAACTAAGTTGAAAATATATTGAGTGAAAAATTGCATAGTATATCTTTTCTTTTTACAAATGTATTATTACAAACTGTATTGAGCATATTATAAGTTAAAAGATAAAAATATTTTGAGTAGAAAAATTACAATTCAGAATACATCAATGTTTTATGACAGCAACACTCAAGCCAAATTTATTTACATTTTGACCTACTTATTTTATTTTTTTACATTTAATAGATATTTATTATTACAAATTTTATCAGTATACTTTGTGAAAATTAAAAAATATAGAGTTAAAAACAAAATGTCATAGTATGTTAGTATTTGTTCTTGTGCTTTAATGACAGCAACACAACATTTGGTTTACAAGATTGACCTAGAATTTTCCTTTAATTTAATGCTAAATTATTATTACAAATGTTGTTATCAGTATATTTTGAGTGAAAATTTGAAAATATAGCATAAAAACAATATTCAGAGTATATTAGTGTTTTTTTTTTTTTTGCTTTAATGACATCAACACAACCAAATTTGTTTACTCACATTTTTATTAATACAAATCTTATCAGTAAATTTTGAGTAAAGAGTTAGAAATATATTAAGTTAAAAAAAGCATAAATTTCACAGTATATTAGTGTTTTTTACATTTGGACCTAGAAATAGTTTTTAATTTAATACAAATATATTATAAATTGTATTGTCAGCATATTGAGTAAAAAGTAGATATTTTTTTCAGTTAAAAAA
>JALXFT010003759.1:0-84921 GCA_023376895.1 Aspiorhynchus laticeps | reverse complement strand
ATCTATAAATGGCACAATTTATTCTCTAGGGGTCCAATTTTCTTTTCTTCCTTTTTTTTTAGTGTCTTATTTCAGGTGACCAAGAGACATGCATGATTACATTTGCTGTATTAAAACTAATTTTGTCCTGTGTGCATCAGCGAGTGAGTACCGCTCATAATCCACCATCACAACCTCGGGTTTGTTTGACTGACGTAATACAATTGTGCATTTGCCTCTACAGGAACTATATATAACTCTCTAAAGAAGCATTTAATCATGTCTAACTACAGTTGCATGACAACACATTTCTGTACGTATACAGTATCTGGTTTTTTTTTTTACATTTGTTTGATCAAATGTCCTTATTGTTCCATCTTTCTCTCTCTCTCTCTCTAGCTCATGATGATTAAGCCAATCCGTGCTCTGTATTCCTTGCAGAAGCTGTGAGGTTTTCTTGACTTTAGTGCATGTTTTCAGCAGCTCCACACATCTTTCTAGACCTGCATGTCAACTGTGCTAAAGCCTAAGCATTTGCGTCATTAGTTTAGAAGCAGCTCAACATTAGGAGTGGAAAAAATAGATTTGAGACCTGATAGCTCCGGTCAAGCCCATCTGAAGCCAGTGAAATTTTAACACTCTTAAAAAATAAGTCACATTACAGCAGTTTTCATGGTGCATGTCCCCTTACATTAGAAACTTTTGTATAGCACTGCAATATTTGAAAAGAAAAAATGTCAGTGGAAAAAAGGCATTGTTTTCTCAGATCATTTGTGAGATATGTAAATTAACCAAAACTGATTGTTGTTGCTTTGCGCAGGGATGTGCAATATGTTTTAAAGCAGCGGCTCATTTCAGGTGTTAGGTGTGTGTATGACATTGAAAGACAGACAGACAGACTTTTACAGCAGTTCCCATGGAAACGGAGGGCGGGTGCTGCAGAATCAGTGTTGTAATTATCACAATGACTTGTGGTTAATAAAATGATATTACATGGTTGCACTGCTGTCAATGCATGATTTATTTTGTATTAGGAAAAGATATTCTGCTTAGTAACAGTGAATACGTCAACATTTCATGCCATGATTTTAATTCCAAAACATAAAAAAGTCTTATTTACAATAATATATAGAAACATTAAAAGACAAACACTGAAAAAATGCACTTAGGGCTACAGAAATGAATGATTGCATCACTTAAATGCTCTGCTATATTTCACAAAACTTAATCAAGAACATGTCTGGGTTATATTCACACCAAAATCAAAGATAAACAAAATGCATAAAACAAACCAGTTTTGCGTAAGTAATAATACTAAAATTATCAAAGCAAAAAAAGTAGCACTGTTAGCTTGAAATCATGTGAAAAATTCCCAACTTTTCTTTTTGATTTTGGTGTGAAATATGACTTGTTTTCATCACACTCACCAGATCAGATCACAAGATTTTGTGGGATTGAGGTTCATTTAAAGATGCCTCTTTAGCAATCATCACTTGTACTGAAAAAAGCTCAAGAGCATGCCAAATAAATTGAAGGTTTGACACCTTTATGAAAGAAATAAGTAGCAGAGTCCTGTATTTGGCCCAAAACAGCAAACTTGAAACCCATGATGTTTAACTACTGTTATTAAATTGTTAGAAAATACATTAAGACTGAATCATTTGTGGATTTAGTCCAATATATTTAGTCCAAGATCATACCATCCTTGTGGCCAAGCTGGTGTTGGACTGTTCGTATCTGAACTCAGTCAAATCTGTGTAGTGCTGGATTCTCATATGAGAAAGATAATCTTTTGATATGACAAAACTGGAAACTTTGAGGACAAGCGATCAAACAAATCAAAAAGCCAACAAATCTGAACGTCATCCACAAATCCGATTAATGTCTGTGTGTGTAACTCACCACCAGAAGGCAGCAGTGAGCATTATGGCATCTCTGCACTCACACACACCACAATCCAAGAGCGTGGATGTTTTTTCTGAAGTGCTGAAGCTCAAGAGTCTCTTAGCAAGTGCTGAGGGTCACTGCATGCCGAACCACTGCTCCTGATCGGCCCACTGCGCCGCCTCGCTGTCACTGCCCTCCAGATCTCCCTCCTCCCCACTGCCCTCCATATCATCACCGTCCAGCTCCACCGTGGCGTCCGTGGGACTCTCCTCCTTCTCCATCTTCTGCATGCCCTCCAGAGACTTCTGGTCATTCGGATCGAGGCTTCAGATGAGGAATAGAACAGTCACTTCTGCTCAACTCTCATGTTTAAGATTTTACCGTACAGTGTGGATGACGTTACCTTAGCGCTATACTGTACTGGTCCATGGCCTCCTGATAGTCATTGACAGCTACGAGAAAATCCCCCAGCATCCTGTGCAGCACGCAGTCGCTCTGATTGGCTAATGTGTTCCGTAGAAGTGCTATTCCTTCCTCATACTTCTGTTCTCGACCTGTAAAATGATTTAGGCGTTACATAGCATAACACCAAAATATATGCTTTTGAAGCTTAGGTTTAACAAAACAACAATTTGTTTTATTTCATAACTAACTTTTATAACAGTTAATGAACAACAATATAATGGAACAAAAATAGAAAAACAAATACTTAAAAATAAATTACTACTACTACTAATAAATAAATAAATATAATAATTATATTATTTTAAAAAATAAAACAATTTATAATGATCAATGGTAAAAAAATTGCTACTACTAGTAGTTCATTAACAGAAAAAAATAAAATGTATAATTATATAATTATAATTATGAAATAAAATGATAACAAATGATTTATTACATATTTTACATAATAATAAAAAATAATAAATAGAAGAATAAATAAGTAATAACTAGAAGTATAAATAAGAATATAATTAATAAATAGGAAACAATATAAACAAAAAACTAAAATATAATAATAATAATAACTTAATTACTAAATAAAAATAAAAAGTAGTAATAATAACATTAAATAGAAAAATACATAATAATCGAATAAAAGCAATAACAAATTATAAAAATAAATATGTATAAAAAAATGAAATGTAATTACTATGATAACTAGTTATAATGCAATGATAACTAGTTAATAAAGAAAATAATAATAATTTAATAAAAACAATAATGATAACAATGATAATAATAATAATAATAATAACAGCAATAATAAATTGAATAAAATAAATCAATAAACTAAAAAAATATTATTAAAGAATATTATTCATAATAAATTCATTATAATTAATTATTAAATCAAAATAAATTAACAATAACAATAATAAAATTGAAAAAAAATAATAAAATAAATCATAATAAAATAATAATATATTATGGGCAAAGTTTACGATTAACATAGAAAGGCGTGTGAATTTTTGACATACTGAGGAGCTCTGCTTTCTTCACCACAGCTTTGATATAGTCGGGCCTCTGAGCGAGGGCTTTGTCCAGCAGTGTCTTGGCCTTCTCCTGGGTCATGGGATCTTCCAGACACACTGTGGCCAGGATGGTGAGAGTTTGGGCGTTCGCTCCCAGGGTCTTATAAATATTGTTGGCCATTCCCATCGCCTCCCGGATACCATTAGAGGCAAGATAGCAGTCAATCAGACCTGAACACAAAGGACGTATCACTCTGAGATGACAGAAAATGATCATGGGCTTTGTCTAACCCAGGGGTCACCAAACTTGATCCTGGAGGGCCGGTGTCCTGCAGAGTTTAGCTCCAACTGGCCTCAACACACCTGCATGGAAGTTTCAAGTATACCTAGTATGAGCCTGATTAGCTGCTTCAGGTGTGTTTAATCAGGGTTGGAGCTAAACTCTGCAGGACACCGGCCCTCCAGGACCATGTCTGGTGACCCCTGGTCTAACCTTTACAAAGCATTCAAAAACAGGAAAGACAGAATACAAGAATGCAAATAAATACACTCAATATGTATAATCTTTTATTGCACAAAACAATCAAGACCTTCCTAAAAACCAACAAAATACACATAGTAGTTAGAAATTATTATTCCTATTATCATGAAAGTCTTTCTTGCCTTCATAGCAGTCCAGACGACAGGGCGCCAGTCTCATGGCTTCTCTGAAGTGTATGATGGCTTCCTGCACTCGGCCCATGTTCCTCAGCGCCACCCCCTTCAGGAGCAGCGCCTGCACGCTGTTGCTGTTCAGCTGGATGGCTTTAGCTCCCAGATACAGGGCACGAGAGTAACGCTTGCTGTAGAAACTGTGACATCTGTGGAAAACAGAAGAGCTTTCAGTTGCTTTTGAATCTGAAGATGCTTCAGACACATTAGGAGAAGGTCAAACTCACCCAGATATGACCCAGGGCTCAGCATGCTGGTCAGAAATGTTGAACAGCCGTCCTCCGAGAACCTCCACATCTTCCAGATGACCCTCCCTGGCCATCAGATAGCCGTATACATCCATACCTGCAAAACAGTATGATAATTTCATTCAAACCAACAAGAATAATAAAGCACTGTATCTAGATTGTTGAAGGATTGGTGTACCTTTGATCAGGTAGGGGTCAAGCATCTGTGCCTGCTCAAACTTCAAGATGGAGTTCTTAGTGTCTCCAGCCCTGAAGTACACATCCGCCAGAGTCACTAAAAGATCAACGTTATCCCTCAAGAGTGACTTCTTCTCCAAAGAGCTGAGGAGAGATAAACAAGTACTTTAGACATGAATGATTCCACACATTGTGCAGAGGTGGGCAACTATTTTTTGTTGCTATTTTTGCTTGAATAATCAAAATCTACACCAATATAATATAATATAATCCCCCGGTTTCACAGACAAGGCTTAAGCCTAGTCCTAGATTAAAATGTAAATCTGAGCTGTTTCAACTGAAATAAACTTGCACTGACTGATCGTGAAAGTGAAAGTGACGTGACATACGGCCAAGTATGGTAACCCATACTCGGAATTTGTGCTCTGCATTTAACCCCAGTGCACAGACACAGCAGTGAACACACACACACAGCCATTTCTGCTGCGGCGCCCGGGGAGCAGTTGGGGGTTCGGTGTCTTGCTCAAGGACACCTCAGTCGTGGTATTGAGGGTGGAGAGAGCGCTGTACATTCACACTCCCCACCTACAATCCCTGCCGGCCTGAGACTCGAACCCACGACCTTTGAGTTACGAGTCCGACTCTCTAACCATTAGGCCATGACTTCCCCATTAAAACATATCAGTGCCTTTGTTTTGGCTTTAGATGCACACCAGTAATGCTTTTTTCTAAGCATGTTTATAAAAATTACTTAAATGTCCTAATTGAACTATGGCCTAATCCTGGCTTAGTCTAAGCCCGTTTGTGAAACCGGGCCAATAAGTAATAGTTAATGGAAATAAAGCTGAAATAAAAAAATTAAATAATATATATATTAGATTAAAATTTAAACTAATTTTTTTTTTTAAATGAAACTTAAATGTTAAAATGTTGCCTTGGCAAGTAACTGAAATATAATAAGTTTAAGTTGGAGTAGTAAAATGACTAAAACTGAAATAAATAAATAAAAAATAGAAAATTTAAAAAATAAAAATGACAAATGCATAAAATTACTATAACCTAAAATTTCAAAGAAAACTAAAAAATATATAAAAATAAAAGCTAATGCAAAATATTAAAATAATGCAATAACACTGAATCTAATCTATTCTAATTAATGCAAATTTCTAATCATTGGTAATATTAAATAAATCTATAAAAAATCGGTTTTGTTCACTGAAACATAAAGCTGATATAAAATCAAATATAAATATTAAATGAAAACTTTAAATGTAAATATTAAAAATGTAGCCTTGGCAACTAACTGAAAAATACTGAAAACCGAAAAATAAAATAAATTTAGGTCCTGAAATTACTGAAACTGAAATAAAAAAGCTAGATAAAGACAGAAATATAAATATAAATAATAATACTAATAAAATGACAAAAGAGCATAATATTACTAAAAATAAATAACTATAAATAAAAGCTAATTAAAAATACTAATAAACATTACAAATGCATATAAATAATACAGTAACATTGGATCTAATATTTATTGATGACAGTGGTGGCTAATAATGAAGTTACACAATTATTACTAAAGAAAAATAATGTATTCAAAATAAAAACAAATATATAAAACATTTATTAATATAAATATTATCACAAAAATATTTTTATTGATAGCGTCCTATCCTCACCAGATAGTGTTGATAGCTCTCTGATTGTCTCCTCCATGTATGAAAGCATGTGCTTTAATCCAGACAGACAGCCAATCAAGATTCGGGATGCTCTGAATCACGTCCATCGTCATGGAAGCGACCTCTGCCCCCTTCACCGACAGAGACAGAAGCCCTGCAGTGGACCAGACAGGACTGAGCTTTAATGTTGGGTTCAGACAAAAAAAGCACAGCTTCACAGGAACACCACTGTATTCTTACTGACCAATAATAGCATCAAGAGCCAGGGGACACTGTCTCAAGACCTCCTTATAGCTGGTAACAGCCGAGCGCTCCTGACCAGCCTTTCTGTAAAGATTCGCCAGCATCATGTTGATCTGGAATTCAAGACAATTAAATAAAGTGCTCTCTTACATCAGTTTTAGATGTTAATAAATGTGTACATTTAGCTTGATAGATTCACAAACACACAGACTTGTAAAACAGATGACAGTGTGTGAAAACACACCTTTGGCGTTCTCTGGCGTGAAGGGATTCCCTCCAGCACTGATATGGCATCTTTATCCAGCTTCAGAATAGTGTAACACTCTGCGATTTTATATTTCACTTCAATCTCTGACGGCAAGTTCTGTAGGTGATGAACAGAGTTGGTTAACTACATTAAAAATTCATTCAAACAGGAACATGAGAAATATGGCAGCCAAAACAAAAATCACCATGTGGCAAAACGCCATAGCAACTACAAATCTTATCAATTTTGTAAAATCATAATAATTAGTGTTTGCATAGACAAGTATCACTAATGCTCACAATCTTCATATTAGCTGACAAAAAAAATAAATAGAAATTATATTATATGACATACACTACAGTTCAGTACAATTTTTTTTAATTGAAAGACATGAATACTTTTATTCAAGCGTGCATTAAATTGATCAACAGTGACTTGACTTTTGGTACCATTTTATATTACAAAAGATTTTTATTTAAAAAATTGTGTTTTTTGCATTTTCTCTGAAAGAATCAAGAAAACACGTACCATGATTTCCACAAAAAAAATATGAAGCAGCACAACTATTTTAAACATTGATAATAATTAGAAATGTTTATTGAGCAGTAAATCAGCATTTTAGAATGATTTCTGAACATCATGTGACACTGAAGACTGGAGTTATGATGCTGAAAATTCGTTAAATTAATTACATTTTAAAGTATATTAAAAACAGTTATTCTATATTGTAATAATATTTCATAATACTACAGAGCCTTGAAAAGCATGAGACATCTAAAAAAACCCGACCAAAATTCTGTATTGTAATATAATACACTTTTTAATGACAGTGGTGGCTGATACAGTCATCACAATTAAAAAACAAACAAACCTATAGTTATTGTTTAGTTTTAGATTAAATCATTTAGCATGCACTTACCTAAGAACACAAACTGGAGTGATTAAACCAAGGCAAAAACCATTCAAGTAAGGTCTTTCAGTGGATGTGTATCAGTAATGCAGTGTGAGGGTCTGCTGGAGCTCACCTGCGGCTGCAGCGCAGATGTTGTGCCGCCTGTGCTGGACGGACGCACTTTCGATGTTTTGCTGATCACTTTCTTCTGCTGTAAAGCCATGTTGTACTTACAGGCTGCGTTCCTGTACTCTTTATCATGGAAAATAGCATCAGCGTTATACACCAGCAGCTGGTACTTCTGAGACGGGGAGAAAAGCTCCCTGAAAAAGAGAACGATGGTTACCATGGTCAATTGTTGCTCTACCGTCGATTTTACTTTATGTGAGCTTACAGAATGAGACGTTTGTGTGTTTCTGCATGATTTGTTGTGCATCTAATAAATAAACTGTGAATTTTAATAATATTACTGGACACTTCACTTCACATCCGACAGCTTTCAGATCTGTTTATATAGTGAAGCACTGGAGATACTCACGGGTTGTTGGTGCTCATGGTCAGGAGTAAACTACTGATGATCCGGACATTAGAGTGAAGCCCGGCCGCTGCCATATCCCGCACATGATCGATCACATTCATCTTTAATCGATTAGCTTTCAATTCAAAGCACAATTCTAGTTAATAAACGCGCTGCGACACAGCGGAAGATACAGCAGTGCTACAGGGAAGGGTTTTTCAAACGGCAGGAAATGATGCGATTTCAAAATAAAAGTCGGATGGGGATAAATCAATCGCTAAATGAGAAGTCTCTCCGCACTTGATAAGCGATGTTTACAAACATTCCACCCTGTTGATGTTGTTTTAAACATTATTATTTCTTATGATTTTTCTCTTCAGTCTCGTGTATTAATTATTAGCCATTATTATTGTTTAAGTCTGATTTGGCTGGATATTAATCTATTGACAGACGTAACGTTAGTTTTAAACGTAGACTGTAAAAAAACAAGTTTTAGCAGTACGATAGTTTTAACCGTGAAAAGATTCGTGCCGACTCGTTGTACACACGTTAGATAATAGTTTGTACTTATGTTTGAAATATATCTTTCGGAGCCATAGAAAAATCACTGAGACGTTTTATTTAATATTCACTGAAATAAAGAGATAATGTAGACTTTCTCTTTGGACACTTAGCTACTCTCCTACCTCAAAATGATTTCTTGAGATAGATACATAAATAAATACATAAAAAAGTAATCGCATGTCTTCTGTAAAGTTTCAGAAGTAATCTTAAATATGTGCCAAGATAGCCAAGTCTGCAATCTTAAGTCAGATATCACAATATGAATTTGAATGAAACATTTCTCATTAATTTTTCTCAGAATAACAAATGATCTGAGCGGTTACCTACATTATTTATACATTAAATATATACATCTACAGTATTTTACAAGAAACATCTGAGAAAATGTGATCAATATAATTATATGCAGGCATATGAACTATCAATATTTATTTATTTTGGCTTGTATGAAAAATCTAATAACTTGATTATTCATTTTATATTGGCTTAGAAGATAAGGTTGGATTCTTTATTAAGTTATTGGTTATCTAAGAAATTCTTGATTGGGTAATGCTTTCTACATAATTGTGTTCACATATAACACAAACTCCTTCCAAAATACATTCTTTTATATACCCTTAAATACATATTTAATCATTCACACAGATTTTTTTTTGCCACAGCTTTAAATTCTGTGTCCTCTAACCATAACAAATGGAACCCACACACATAAAACAAAGGCAATGATGATATGTATATTATTTTACCAGGTTTCACAGGGTTATGTGTACAGAGGTACATGTCAGTTGTATGTTATATGCAACTGAATCATCATCATGTTCATACAGTGGTGATATGTGGTCTGCGGTCTTTGGACTTTTGAAACCAACTTCAGTCCAATTCGCAGGTAAGAAAAGGTTCCTGTGTAAGCGTCGTTGCAGGGGTTCAGGCTCATACGCATGTCCACTTCAAACTGTTCCCGAACAGTTTTTAAGCTTTGTTTCCCACAATCAGCTTCAAAGTGCACATTTGATCACATCTCACAACAACAGAGTAAATCTCTCTGCAAACGTCCATGTAAAATCCTTTTAAAAAACAAAAGGAAAACTGCACTGTATAAAATAAATCACACCGACACCACTTCATGAACAGCTTCAAGCACTTGATAGTAGGTCTTTGATCACTGCGATGCTCTGGGAGATCGACAGAAATGTTATTTTATGTCTTGCTGTTGTGCAAAGTGAAAAGTATTGAAATGTACCTTACAGACAGTTGTAACACAACTCCTAAAATCTTTCTTGCAAAAACTACACTGGTGAAGACACACCTTCCTTTGCAAACAATGATGAAAGCATTTTGTAAATCTACACACATAAATACATAAATAAATAACAGGCATGATTAACAAAATAACGAGTTTCCCTGATTATTAGCAATTATTTGTAATCGGAAGACAACTGATTTTAAATAGGCCTCAAATTGCTGAAATAAGGATAAGTTTAATACAAACAGAAACAATAAATTGTAGTTATTTATGGGGCGGGGCGGGGCAATTGTGAGTTTATATCTCACAATTCTAACTTTTTTTTTTATTCAGAACTGGGATATAAAAGTCACAATTACTTTTTAATTTTTTTATTCCATGGAAGAAACAAAGAAAAAACAGACTCAGAATTCTAAGAAAAAAAAAGGTGTCAGAATTGGAAGATATAAACTTGGAATTGCTAGAAAAATGTCAGAATTCAGATTTTTTTTTTTATCTCACCATTCTGACTTTTTTCTCAGAACTGTGAGAAAGTCCAAATTGTGGAATAAAGAGTCTGAATTATCCCACGTGGGAAACTTTATACACATTAAAATTAGCATAGTCTTGCTTAAAGAATTTTAGTAACAAAATTTAGAAACTCAAATCCAGAAAAGCTCCTTTTGAGTTCAGCTGGATACTGTGTTAATCTTGCAAAAAAAAATAAGCAACAAAATCCTGATAGTGCTATTAATAACGGAGACTGTGCCTCCTCATAATGACCTATTATCATACATGCTTGGAGCTGTTCAATCCAGCAGCTGTATTTACAGCAATCCCCCTAAACCCAAAGAGTCTTTATGTGCATTTGTTACATACAAAATAAATAAATAAAAATATCAGTCTTCAAGGAACTTCCACATCCAAAGTGCCCACTGAGGCATCATGGTATTAGTTTGCAGTTGGAGTCGCCGTTGCTTTTCCAGATTGCACCGCAAACATCCAGATGGCGAGACGGTCCTGGAATATCACCGCAAATCCCAGGTTACTATCTCAAACCCCGTAATCTGACACATCAGTCATGTTTTCTGTCTTTTCACTTGCCACTGTTCCACTTCAAATTTACACACAGGTTCAGACACAGTGCAATTACAAAATAAAATCTAATCACGTTTTTTTGCTAAAAAAAAAAAAAAGTTTCAGAAAACTGTAACAGTATTGTTTCCAGTCTCGTAGCTGCCATTACAGTAACTTGTGATTGCTGTGTCTTGCAACTTCAGAGGAGAGTGACATTTAAAAGCAGTTTGTTGTTCTAGCCGAGCGAGCTACGTCCTTTCCTCTCGTTCTGTTTTCCGGCGAGTGATGTTACGAGGCTTGATCTTCAAAGAGAGCTCCCACAATGCCTCCTCAGCTAGATGGTCACTGAAGTCATTGAAGAATGAGACAATGTCGTCATTGTGTTTGAGGTCATAGTGCCTGGAAGAAAGAGAAGTACGTATAAAGGCCTATAAAGATAACTATATTAGCGTCCACACCAGCGGACGATATCATCTGTTTATTCTAAGCGCACGATCGTCTACGGCTTTAAATTCTCAAGCTTGTGACAGCAGGATTGATTCTGATTGGCTGTCAATGTTTTTATCTTTCATCAGCTGGAAAAAATCATTTTGAAAGTGATTCCAACGATATCGTTTCTCTGTCCCCTTATCGTTATAGTTGTGGTGTGGACTCTGCTATTCTTTAATACTGAGAACGATTTTTAGAACTATATCTTTATCGTTATCTTTACAGTTCTGGTTCTTGGTGAGAACAGGCCTTAAATCATGCAAAATGCTTCATTTGAAGCTGAGAAAATATTAAATGTGAAGAGACATCTATTAAAAAGACCTCTGTAGGTTACCACCAACAGCCAACAATGTCCTAGCCACATTTTCACAATCCATTTCAATTTTAATAGATAAAATCAAGTCCTGCATATTTAGTTTTCACTTGATTATGGATGTTAAAGGGGTTGTCCAAGTACTCACACTTGCTGGAAGCGCCTCATAGTGTCCAGGATGTTGAACTGCTGCCAGCGTTTGGAAAAGTTGATCTTTCCATTAATGAGGTCAGGATTCCCAAGATGCACAAAAGTTAAGTCCTGGAGGATGAGACCTCTGTATTTTGTGGCAAAATACGGAAAAGAGTCATTAAAGATGAATATGACATTTTACACGCAATACAAAATGTGTTTTTTAATGCTTAACACAATCTGTTCTTACAGATACGGTATACATGGAGGCTCCACATCTGCCAAAGCTGCTCTGTACGCCCGGAAGGAGGAGGAACTGTCAATTAAAGTGCAATATTCCTCCAAACCCTGTGAAGATAACAGATATCAGTTACTGTGACGATCGACTGAGCACTACAATAATATACAGACAGGCAGTGCTGGGTACTAATTACATGTAATCTGGATTATATAATCAGATTCCAAAAATTAAGTACTTGTAATACATTACATTTTAAAATGCTCATTATCAGATTACTGTTCCTTTTTTATGGATTACATGATTACATATTATTCACTCAATTGCAATGATTCTCCCTAATTCTTCTTTTTTCCTCTAAAAATGTCCTTTCTAAAAATCCCAGTCAGCTTTGACTATATTCACAAAGACAGAAAGAAAGAAATATTTAACGGAATGTATTTTTTTTCTCTTAGCTTTTTTATATCAATATGCTATGTTTAATGGTAAATTAAAACAAGTTTAATAAAAAAGTCAGAATACATTACCTAAAGTGAGTAACCTAGATTACGTTACTAACTACAATTTTCATCATGTAATCAGTAATGGACAACAATCTGTAAGTAATCTACCCATCTCTGGAGTATGTGATTTACCTCTGACGTTTGCTTCTGCCATTCCAGTCTTCTGATAGGTGCAGAATCCAGCGCTGATAATATTGCCAAGTAGGAGTTGAAGTTATTGAGTTTTCTTAAGTGCTAAAATTACAAAGAGACACAGGTTCATTTTTTTTAGATTAGATTCATTAGATTAAGTTTGGAAGAAGGAAATTAGTTTGTACCTTCATTATTTTGATAAACTTTAGAAGTAATTTTTCCCGATCCTGGGCTTTCTCTTGCTGGATTATTAAGGACCGAACCCTTAAATAGAGAGATTTGAAAATATATAATGTACTGTATACTCATTACTCTGTCCATAAACATTTTTTCTCTATCAACATAAGATTTTAGGTTGAGATTTAGATTTAGATTTTTTTTTATTATTATTTAGGGATGTTGTCACCCTTTCTTTTTCACCATTTTTAATCGACTGGAGCCATACATTTTTAGAAACACAAATATACAAAATAAACAGTGTCTAAGTGAAGCTGTAATATGGACCAGACTTCATGCTGCAAGCCACAAATCTGGTTTGGTAAGACTAGTTTTCTGGCTATGCTATGGCACCTGATGTTTCTTTTCTTAAACGCTGAAAGTTTTACACCAGCTTGAGAATCAGAGCATCATACCAGTATGACATGTTGTTGAAGTGCTCTGTGAACTGGGTCAGATTGGGGCTCTTTTCCTCGTTCTGTTCCTTTGCCCAAAGTAACACCTCTGGAATCTGCAGAAAGACAGGAAAAAACGTGTTGGAAAATCTTGAATCTTTCAAGATAGAAAGCATGATGAATGACATTAGAGATGCCGTACCTCTATCTTATAAAACAGCTCTGCATCGAGAAGAGTCAGCTGGTCTGCAATCTCATGGCTACGGAAGTCATGCAGAGTGCCGGGCCTGTTAACAAAGTCAAAATCAGTTAAATTCACTCTAAATTATCCATTTTTAAAAGAAAGACGATTTAGGTGAGAATTACCTGGCGGCCACACCTCGTGCAGCCAGCGTTTTGAGGGAATTAGTGTACTGCAGCAGCTTCTTCTGCTGGACTTTATCTAGGATGTTCTTGCGCAGAACCCGGGCCAGAGTGAGCTCACCGTTACACAACAGTTTGAACACAAGCTCCATGAGCTGCTTCAGGATGTCTTCTGTCAGCTCCACCAAACTGATGACATATAAATAAGAGTTCATATTCAAATAAGCTTCACAAGCAACAACAAGTCACCTGCAGATTTCACATATGAAACGGTAAAAACTACTAGGCACAATTATTTGTAGGTGTTTTGTAGAACAATATTTGAAATGTTGTTTACATCTACTACATTTTTGTGGCAAATGTTTACATTTATGTAGTTTCTTGTGTCATCACATGGGCCTATGAGTAAATATTGTGGAGTAACTGCATAAGTGCCTTCAGAACTTGAGCTGTAATCATCTTATATTATGGTTATTCCAACCTTGTATGTGGCCAGATTGTTAACGTTATGGCAAAAAAGCATATCATCAAGGAAAATCTGAGTTCCAGCTCACCAAAGCTCATCCACGACGCGCACCAGCACGAAGAAGGTGTTTTTACTAGCTCGTTGTTTGGTAACGTCAGAGCTGAGAGAAAATCTGGTAAATGTGTTCAGAGTTAAGGGCGAAAAAAAGCTTGGAGTGTAAAAAGGTTAGCAACGCAAAGATTTATAAAGTACCCTCCTGCACCCTCAGAAAGGATATCTATAGCGGAGCTTTTTAATGAGGTCCTCTGGGGTTAGAAACGTCCGGTATGTGGTCAAAAAAGCTTCACAGAATAAAACTCGATCTACAAAAGAGAACATAACATACATTTTCAAAAAATACATTAAAAACAGTAATATTTTAAAATATTATTACACTTTAAAATAACCGTTTTCTATTTGAATATATTTTAAAATTTATTATTAATTTATTCCTGTGACGGCAAAGCTGTGTCACATGATCCTTAAGAAATCATTCTGATATGATGATTTGCTGCTTAAGAAACATTTCTTAATTTTATCAATGTTGAAAACATTAAATTGTGTTGCTTGATATTTTTGTGGAAACCGTGATACATTACATTAAACATTTTTTTAACAGTGTAAGAGTCCTTACAGTCACATTTGATGATCATTTAAACACATCCTAAATAAAAGTATTAATTTCTTAAAGCATTTGAGTTTGTTTAATGCATGTGCTATTAAATAAATAAATATTTAAAACACAAAATAATGGACTCCTTTAGATCAGAAGAGATTATTCTTACCTTTGCGATCTGTTTCGGTGGCATGAACTAATAAAATATCGCCTGATCCAGCTCTGACATCAGGGCCGTCATCGTTCTGAGAAACACAGATTAGGATTATACGGTTTTCAACAATCAGGTCAAAGTTAGAGCTTTTCATGTAATCAGCTCCTAAATATAACTTCTTAGAGGCATGTGCAAAATAATATTTTCAAAATCTACTAGTTGAACAACCAGCTGGTCTTAAGGAAGCCCTATATATACGTCAACTGAACCCCAACAGATGCTGAGATGTAAGGATGTTTCATTTCAAGACACGTTCTTGTTTTCAAAAGCAGAATGGAACAGGAAGCAGCATGTCTGCTCACTAGAGTTATATTTCCTGTCTTATTGTAGAGTACAAGTGGTCCACTTATTAACTCTCTTATATATTCATCCAGCGGAGATGCTCTCTGCAGTGGGTCTGACCTTGCAGTGTGAACAGCAGTATTTCACATGTACTTCAACACTGGGGTTCACCACAGCAGCACTGCAGTAGCTTTAATTCACAGACAGAGGGCAGCAGAGAGCACACTAGCTCTCTGATCATCATTGCAACCATTGCAAATCAAGATATAAGCTTCTAAAATTAAAGATTGCATCTCTGTTTCTCATAAGTTTTACCTCTTGCTTTAGTGTTAACCGAGAAATTATCTCGTCGTGGTCTATCAGGTAGAGCTCATCCACTTCTTCTGAGGTCAACTCTGAGTCCACACACTTCTGCTTCCAGCTGTGAATGAGAGGACAGCTTATCAAAAGTACCAAAAAATGGAAGAAAAGGCATTTTCTGGTAGGAGAAAATAAACGCCATATCATAAAAAGGTTTCTGAGGTATTTCTTTAAAGCAATGAATGTTACCCCTCTCTGTCAGCTGGATCTTTGCTGTGTTCTGAAGCCGAGTCCTGGAGTGAGTCCTCAGCACCACAAGAAGAGTCCTGGCAACGACAGAAACAATATTTAATGACTATCAGGACCATCATTCCATCCAGAGAAGAATGGGGCGAAAATAGACGTCTCCTGGCAAAATGCTTCACAGTAACAGGACAGCAGGATTTTACATTTTAATAAAATACAAAATACAGGGAAGAGCACAAGGTGATAGTTCTGCATTTCTCAAAACATTCAACACAGGATTGGGGCATATTGATAACACATTACAATATAGTAAAGTCATTATCACTGAATAACTATATACACTACTGTGAAAAAGTTTGAGGTCAGAAAGTTTTGTTTTTTTAAAGAAGTCTCTTATGCTCACCAAGGCTGCATTTATTTGATCAAAAAATACAGTAAAAACAGTAATATTGTGAAATAATAACACAATACTATTTTTAAATAACAGTTTTCTATTTAAATACATTTTAAAATGTAATTTATTCCTGTGATGGTAAAGCTGCCAGCATATAATAAAATATTATAATATGATTTGGTACTCAAGAAACATTTCTTATCATTGTTGTTATTATGTGTTGCTTAATATTTCATTGGAAATCGTGATACATTTTTTTCAGCATTATTTGATGAATACAAATTTCAAAAGAAAAGTATTTAAAATATACATTTTCTGAAATGTAAAAGTTTTTAATGTCACTTTTGATCATCCTTGCTAAATAAAACTATTAATTTATTGTTAAAAAAAATGCTGACCCCATGCATTTAAATTGTAGTATATATACTGTATATCAGCTTCACAGAAAGTACCTTAATACCCATGACATGCATCAATAAGTGATTAGCAATGATTATCAAACATGAGGTTAGATAAATCATTTGTGCTAAGCTGTTAATTTATAATCAAACACAAAACATCACTAAGGAAAATATGATGTGACTTCACATCACAGTATTCGTCTATACATAGTAAATATGTATATACACTGTAGTAGATAATTACATACACATATATGCAAACACCAAAATATAAGACTGCAAATTCACTGTTTCACCAAATAACATTTTTTAATCATATCATATTTTAAAGCTAATGTCAAATTAAATTTTGCAGAAAAGTAATGTTGACACGACTGTGTAGCATTATACCACGGGACAAATCTGATGATCTGTTCAAGGGTTTTAGTAATTACTGCTGCAACTGCAGGTTTTATTTTTTTGGAAAGCACACAATCATCGAATCAACAATTCCTCTTTTCAGTTCTTGAATTCTATTAGAGCAACTCGATTTCACAACAATGTCTGCACGCAAATCATTGAAAAACTAAGTAGTTTTTCTGGCCACACTGCATGCAAAATCTTGCACAAAATAAATACTAGACATATGTCCAACAATACAGAGCAGGATTTTGACCCAATTAAATTTTACTGTGGGCAGGGCAACACAGCATGGCACGGCAAAATGTATTATGCAACAATACTGAGTCACAGCTGGTTACGACAAAAGCTCAGATTAGCATGCAAAAGATTTCTTGTTTGTTGCTTTGGGACACTTTATAAAGTGTCTTGATGGCAGGTGTTAAGTAAAATTTGCAATTAACCAGTCGCATGAGGCAAAGCCAAGCATTAGAGTGACAAACAGCACAAGCGCAGCATGTGAGGGCACCGACATGTCAGCTGCAAACGCTGACATGCTGTTACTTACTCCATTGGAGAGAGTCACATCTCCATTGGCTTGGTTGGATGAATAAAGATTGACATATTCACCCTCCCCACCTTCATCATTAGCACTTTCGCTCTACAGGAAAACAAGAGGGAGGACAGCACAAGCATTGACAGGCGTCAGAGTAAAAGTGTGGTTCGGAGCTGATGCCCACAATGATGAAGAAATAAACTTGGTGGAGGGAATCAATTGCTCTGGTGGGCCTGAAATCAAAGGACATTTGGTAGCAAAGCAAGATATAGCACGACCAGCCTCTGGAAACTTGGCACAACGTTGTGCATTAGAGTGATTTTACTACACGAAGGTGAACTGCGTTAAAGTTAACTGCCTAAAACACTCTTAATTGTGGTAAAATCAATGTAATGCAAGGCCTCGGGTGACTCACTGCTCAACTGCAGCAGAAGAAATACAATAAAGGACATCAAATGTTCAATACGTGATTACATTTATTCATAACTATCACAATAAACAATTCCTTCACCAAATAAGATCATTAACAGTCTCTAAACTGGAAGCAAGTATAATTTATCATGTAATAAAACTTTATTGCTCCCATTCTAATCAACATAGCTTTCTACATTACAAGTGTATTGACGTCAGACTCTTGAGCAGACAGCTTCATTGATCACAATGTGAGCAGTGTGCTTCCAGTGCAGACTAATGTAATATGAAGTAACTATTTTCTCTGCCAATTTAAAGTAGATTACAATGGGTTTTTATTACATTTAATTCCGTCCAAGTCCGTTTAATTCTATTTGATTATTGTGGTATGAATGGATGATTTTTAATTTTGTTTTGATATGGTGAATTTTTATGAAGGAAAAACATATCTTATTACTTTAGCTTTTAACTAGCAATGACTTCTCTGAAGCATTGTATACATTATGCTTGGTTTTATTATTACTTATTTTTAATTTTCATATGTTATGCATTTTATGCAGGCTAATTTCATCTTTTATTATTATGGGTTTAATCTTTGTATCTACTGTGGATTTCAGCTTTAATCTTACTGTATGTCATATTAATTATGAGATTTTTATCTGTTTTTAACATAACGTATATCATATTCTTTGTAAGGCAGTTTGAGCTGCAATACTCATATAAAATTAACTTTTTTTGTTTATTATTTTATTATAAATAATTGCATTTTGTGCATTGGATGAAAATGGATTGGGTATGACTATTCCAACTTTGATAATTATTTATTATATGATCAGATTATAATTAAAAAATAATAAAAAAATAAGTTAAAAAGTTAATAATACATTAATAATAATAATCCATAATTATGATAAAAAAAATCACTGATTATCACTGAAAAATTACTGCCATTCTCTCTCTCTCTATATGTATACACACACACACACACACACACACACACACACACATCTAATATAAAGAAATGGGACACAAAGTACCAGCTACTAACCCTGAGACAGATCACCTATATTTAGTAGTCGCTTTCCCAATAAGAGGTATCGAAAAGAGTTCCCTGTGATTCAGCAGACTTAGTCAGAGGATACAGCTCAGCAGACATAACATCATAACAGGCAGCTCAGTCACCTAACAGCGGGGAGCCCGACGAGTCCCTGCGGGATGATGCATGTTTAAACTGAGCTTTTCAGCAGGTCATAGTTGCAGGACCCCTGTGTGGTACATGCTTTTGACTCTTTAGATCTTTAGATCTCCGCCACTAAAGACTAGAGGCGTGTGCGGGGAAAAAATAAATAAATAAATCACTGAACCCTAATGAGGCAGCGCCGCAGTTAATTGAGGTTGTGAACTATTTGCTGCCTACAGGCTACAGCACCTGTGATTCATGTGAACTATTATGAACATGTTTCCTCTTGTAGCCGCTGGCATACACACCTACACAGAGTCAATAATTAGACAATCAGCAGTGTTTGCATGTTTGTGCTACTTCTCAGCATGTGAAGATGAATTGAAAAACTACAGAATCATAACTGCGATGTTTGAAATGCTGCACTGTAGTATTAAAGGAATTAAAATTTGCTGAAAGATGATGAAGTTGTTCCTTCATCGAAACAGATTTGGAGAAATATAGCGTTCCATCACTTGCTCCTCTGCAGTGAATGGGTGCCGTCAGAATGAGCCCAAACAGCTGATAAAAACATCACAACAATACACATGACTCCAGTCCACCGATAAAGCACTGTTTAAAATCTGAAACAGCCCAAACAAATATGTTGGTGGATTTTGATGTTGAGAGGACAACAGGGGATGGACTTTTTCCACTGGAGAACGCTTGTCACTACACAACATGTAAATTGATGGACTGTAGTAGTGTGGATTATTGTAGCGTTTTTATCAGCTGTTTGGACTCTCATTCTGACTGCACCCATTCACATCAAATCAAAATCCAGTTTCATTTTTTAAACAATGCTTTATCGGTGGACTGGAGTCATGTGTATTGCTGTGATTGTTATCAGCTGTTTGGGCTCTCATTTTGACGGCACCCATTCACTGCAGAGGAGCAAGCGATGTAATGCTAAATTTCTCCAAATCTGTTCTGATGAAGAAACAAACTCATCTAATTCATGGATGGACAGAAGGTAAAAAAAAAAATTAGAGTATTTTAATTTTTGGGTGAACTATTCATCTAAACATCTACAATTGGCAAGCACTGCTGTTAAATTAGGCTTTAAAGAAGGTATTAAAGATATTAATTTATTAGTCCAAAAAGACAAGAAAAATGTGTTAGAGGCCAGCGAAAGGCAAGCAGGACTCACCGTAGGGACAGGCAGGGAGCCCTGGCGGTTCAGAGAGGAGTTAGATGCAGAAAGGCTGAGAGCGGTTTCTGTCTCACCAGGGCCAGGCCCAGATGCACACTGCTGCAGCTGACATGACAGAGAGGAGGAAGAAGAGGAGGAAGGGGACGCAGAGTGTGAGGAAGCCTAGGAGGGAAGAGAAGAGCAGAGGAAGGAAAAGAAAAAAAGGCCAGAGATTCATGCACAGTGTAGATTATAGAGCAGATGTGAGCTGAATGGAGAAATAGACCTTAGTCAGAGTAGACGGCATATTAAATGTGACGTAAATTAAACAGTTTTAATCATGGTTTGTGAAAATTAGACGTGACCTAAAACCTTAAAAGCCCTATTTGGATGCTATATTTAATCACATCCAGTTAAATATGACGTCTATTCAGACTGAAGTTTACTGTGCAGAAGGAAAGAACAACGTTAAGTGAATGAATTGTGTAAAATATTGGGAGACAAAGGTTTCTATTTTTGCCTGGTAACTGCTTGTGCTTGCTAGTCAGAGCGTGGGAACAAAAACAGGAAATCACTAAAACTAAAAGCACAAACATATGGCTAAACTTGTGGGTAATATAGCTACTAGCACATAAGGTTACTTTATACCTGAGCTTAAAACTAAGCAACACACCTCAGTGAATCCTTCTGCTCAGTCACGTGGAATGGGAGAGAAAACAGTGGAAACCAAGTCAAATGAAATGAGGTAGATGGGTTAGCAAGACAAGAATGAGGACAAAAGCAAGAACAGTGCAAAGCATTGAAACAGCTGCTTTTGATGCTTTTAAAGCAATTTAGATCCTGTTTCCAGTTTAAAGTCACCCCATATAAATATATAGCATTATATTCCTATTTTATATATTTTTCTCCCTTGGTGCCCACTTATAAACTTATAAGTATAATATAACAAACTATATTTCTAACACTTGCATTGTGCCTTCAAGACTTCTATGTCAATTACCTCTTTACATGTCAAATTAGATAGTGTCTTGCTGCCTTTTTCTCACGCCTGTTTGCAAGGTTGTCAGACTTCCCTCTGGGTCCTATATGCATTTAATCATTTATTACATGTAAAATGTCCCATCCTTTTATAACAGTCTCTTTGTAAAACTGCATTAGAAAAAAAAAAATCACAAAAAAAACAAGTCTCTGTTCTAAAATGTGTCACAAAAATAACCAAAAACATTGTTAAAAATAAACATCAGGCGCTAGTTTGTAACATTTGAATGCCACAAAAAATATGCAGAGTTGCAGGTGCTACACACATCCACGAATAGCACAAGATTAAAAGGATGTTACCACATTTTACTCTTATTTCAGCTGTTTCTCACAGGCATTAGCTGAACAAACATCAGACATGTTCACACAACACGCAATGAGAAAATGGATGATGTAAGATGAAGACGTACTTTTACTGGTATAATATGACACTGTTTGCCCAAGGCAACACTTGAACATCAGTAAGACCAACAGAGAATGAATGCTTTGCTTCAAGCAACTTAATATAAGCAATAATCTGACTCTACGGGAAATATAATACCGCTACCATTATGATTAATGGTGACTCTCAGTAGGATGAAAAACATTGCATCAACATGTAGGGAGGGTGAGAATGAGACCGACAGAAAGTGTGTACAGCGTGTGTGGGCGCAGCACTGACGGCAGTGATCTAGCTCTCACCAGTTGTCTCTGTTTGGGTGGCAGCGCTGGCGGAGGGAGGGTCTCGTCACTGCTGCTGAAGGAGTCGCTGAGACCGTACACTTCCTGAAAACGCTTCCTATTGCGCTGCTCGTAAATGCTTTCGCTCTGAGGCGTCTGGTAGAAAACGGAAGGCAGCGGCTCAGAATAGTCCTCCATAAACTGCATGTACTTCAGAACTGTGGGTAAACAGGGCAAAAAGTAAATAGGTTAAATCAAGACACAGGCAGACAGGTGGTGAACACTAGCATATGCATAGAGAGGGTAAAGGTTATACGAGACTGAGCGATGGTGTGAATTTAGCATTTTGTTTGGTTTATTTATGAAATTAAGCAGAATTTGGTCATATTCCCATTTTGTGTGCAAATGAATACTTATAATTTTCAATATTCTGCTAACAAGAATGAATCTGTATGAAACAGCTGGCATATAAATGTATTAGTATAAAACTTCTAGCAATTGTTATTTGTAATATCTACAATGATTTTATAATAATTTTTAATTTATTAAATTATATATAATAATAATGTACAATTCATTAAAAACAATTTATCTACATCTATATGTATATTTTTGAATATTTATCTATTTTTTAAATCCGCATGCAGAGAGACAAAAGCATCTTTGCCTATATTTTTTAATTCATCCCTTCCCACAAATTGAACATGTCTGCAATGCTCTGTAATTCTGAGTTAATAAACTTTAAAAGAGAAAAACAGTTCAGCATCCTCTGTGTGGCCTCACATAAAGTCTTCTATCAAGCCACACAGCTCATGTGCAAATTACGACATGATTCAATCGTCCCTCCCTCCAAACAAGAGTCTTTCAGCAAGAGCTCATTTCCTGCCGGGTTGGGTGAGGCCTTGAACTGTATTCAGTCAGAGATTTCTCCAACAAAGGCATTATTCCATCTGACCTCACACTGAAGCTGACATCACTGTTTCCCAACCCCTTCCCAACACTGAGGGGCTTTGCAGAGAAAAACTGGTGAAAAACTGGCTTTGCCATACTGCGTCATACCTCGCACACGTTACACAAGGAATTAAGTGAACTATGCAAACAGCTTAGTCTGAAGACAAACAGAAAAGCCAGGGCTTGAACTACTTGTTTGGTCATAGTGCTCAAAGATTAAATGCTGCTTTTAAAGTTGGCATAAAATTAAAATTCACCCTATTTTCTAAATGCATGTTATTGATCTTATTGTGAACGATTTATTTTTTTTTTTTAACTAATAATTTTAAATCAAAATGTCATACCTTGATCTTAACATGAAATGAATTCTCTCTGGTGGTGAGTGCCAGACTTCTACAATCATTTTGTTAAACCCCTTTAACTGCAAGTTTGTATTCAGATCCATCACCATTCAATCAACATCCGATGGATAGAACCAAGTCTCCGCCCTACATTTCTTCATTTTTCAATAATCCACTTTACTTCGATGTATATCACAATATGGATGAAAAGATCTTAAAATTCTAAAATTCTAATATTTAAATACTGGCAACTTTTAATTTTTTTACTTTTACTATTTGTAGTTTTTTCACTGAAGGTAATTTTCATTTTTTGATGAACTATTCCTTAACAACAATAACAACCAAACATCGATTTTTTTCCCAGCACTTTCAGAAAAGCTTTTTTTTTTATACACAAACCTTTCTATTTTTTGACATTTTTGCCTGTACTGGGACAAGACAATATAGAGATTTGACAGGAAGCAAAATGGGAGAGAGTAGGGGACGTAACTGGGAATGATAACTATAAAGCGACAGACAACAAAACTGTATCGCACTTGCTTATAATAAACTGCTTAAAAAAACATCGACATTATCATGCATTGATGTGGACACTAATATAGTTATATAGTTCTTGTTGTGAATGGGTCTTAACTCGATTTTCCCAAAGTGCAACAGCGCTACATTGTCAGATCTAACAAGACAAGTGTTTCTTATTCTGACTTGCTATCCTACAAACAACATTTGAATTCCTCATACTCACTATGGCGACTCTTCTTCTCTGGCAGGGGTGGAGGGCTCTGAGGGATCTGTGCATTCTCAGCAGGGCCAAAGTGTCCCATAAATTCTCCAGGGTTCGAGGGTGGCATTGAGGGAAATAGGGGGAATGGTGGGGTCTGCGTGTCTTCATCAGGAACATTATCATATTGAGAGTACAGTCGTTCCACCTGAGGCGGAGGGGGTCGCCGTTCCTTCTTCGGGAGAGCGGGCGGTATCGATTGAAGCTGAACAGGGAAGGAGGATGATTCATTGTGAGACTCGGGGAGCGGGCTCAGACAACCCGTGTGTGCGGGAGTGATCTGGTCGGTGCTAGACAGGTCCTGGTGCAGGAAGTCATAGTCGGGGTCGTAGCTCTCCGCTGTGTCTGAGTAAAGCAGGGGGAAAGAACAGAGAAGAGAAAACTCATCAATATATTTAAATCACTCTTGGGCCGT
This sequence comes from Aspiorhynchus laticeps, assembly GCA_023376895.1. Taxonomy (NCBI): domain Eukaryota; kingdom Metazoa; phylum Chordata; class Actinopteri; order Cypriniformes; family Cyprinidae; genus Aspiorhynchus; species Aspiorhynchus laticeps. The sequence continues at coordinate 60,379 of JALXFT010003759.1, read as the reverse complement.
GTAGTCTGACAAGCTATCGTTTCAAAGTAGTTTTCTCAACAATGATTTAAACACTCACCTAGAGTCTCACAGCTGGTGTTACGAGAACACTGTCCGCTGTCCTGCTCCAAAGATGACAGCTGTTCATCTGACTTGCTCAATATGCCAATGCTGCCACATGGGGACAGTCTTGGCGATTCCCCTCCATAGGAGTGACTGCCTCCTGAAAAACGCCTCTGCAAGGCATCTGCCTCATATTCCTTTAGATGAAATTAAGAACAGATAACCTCAAGAAACAATCAAACATTAAATATTTACTCACCTTAATGTTTCAAACCGGTATGACTTTTCCTCTTCGGTATCAAAACATTTTTAAAATAATGTCTTTGGACCCCATGACTTTCATTTCATGGACAAAAACAGTAAAACTGTCCTTCCAAATTCCTTTTTGTGCTCCACAGATTATATTTGGATCAGTAAATAATGGCAGAATGTTTTTTTTTTTGGTGAACTATCTTTTCAAAAGTCACCCTAGCTACTACTATATATACACATTATATATACACATGTGTGTGTATGTAAGAGTATATATATATATATATATATATATATATATATATATATATATATATATTTACATTTATGCATTTAGCAGATGCTTTTATCCAAAGCGACTTACAGTGCATTCAGGCTATACATTTTTTTTTTTTTTTATCAGTATGTGTGTTCCCTGGGAATTGAACCCACAACCTTTTGCGCTGCTAACGCAATGCTCTACCACTGAGCCACAGAAACACATCATATATATATATATATATATATATATATATATATAGCTAGTTTGGGACTGAATGTTGGTTGGTAATTACTGATAAACCATTGACTGATTTTATTATTATTAATTTTTTTATCTATATAATGAATGGGAGTGAAGTGCAATGTTGTTTTGGACCAAAATGACTTTCATTTTATGGACAACAACAGGCATTAGGATGAGTAAATGGTTTATTTTTGGATGAACTATCTGTGGCTATCTTTAAACGTCATCTTAGCTACTGAAAACTGAGTAACCTTTCATTGAACTAAACTTCAGATTAATTCTGAGAGGTTACTAAAGATCAGTTTTAGGGGAAGAAGTCTTGTGAGCCACAACACTGTCATTTAAGGCCCACATTAGGCTCTTCAGTTGCAGATTGGAGCACCAAGGGAACACCAAAATCTCACCTGTCGATAGATACCAATAGGAAGACTTGATCCACTTGTGGTACGACTCATTGGTGCAACCACAGCAATTCTTGTGGGAGACGGTGCCGATTGACGCTTCTTCGGGGGAAGAGCCGGTGGACTGCAAAGGGAGAGTATGTTTAGCCAATACTAGCATCCAAACAGATGTCATATTGACAGGTAAATTAGTCTCATACAAGCTGTCAATCAAGAAACATACAGACAAATTCTGTGTTAAGAAAAGCTGCAACCAATCCTAAGTGACCAGGAACATTTTTGCAAAGCGAAAGTGGAATCCAGCTCTGGAACCACAAACCACAACTTCATAAATCAGTCATTCAGTCAGTCTGGTTAGTTGCTCTGTCACCCCAAAACAGCTGCTAACAGTGAAATCATACAGCAGAGCGACTAGCAGAAGAACTGACTCATAGTGAATGTAGAGTATGTCTGGCTGACATTTACAAATACCGATTAACTTTTGAATAACCAGTCTCAGCATACCAGGTCAGACAGTTTTCTTGAAGTCTTAAATTGTTTCACCAGACGAGAGGCTCGAGTGGAGATTAAATAAGGTTCTCGCTAAGGGAAACTATAAAACACCTGGAAGATCTGTCGTAGTCCTAACACGGTCATTTATTTTAACAGTCTGACTGATGTGAACTCATTTTTGGCTGTGAGCCGAGAGACTGTTGGCCATGAAGGCATCTACATGCCATTTCAGTGAGCTAACTGTGCTTCACAGCACATTTGGGATATTAGGGCTGCAACAACGACTGAAAACAGACAACAAATTTCATTATTAATCAGGGCGTTGCACTGCGCATGCAGAACTTTCATCAGAGATGTAATTTGCAGTTTAAAAAAAATAATTTTAATAAAAAAACTTAGCTGCAGTGAAAAAAGAAAAGAAAAGTGTATGATGGAAGTTGTCTGAAACATGTGAGCATGCTGAATGCATATAGTTTCATATGGTCGGGTTGTCACATCAAGCACTTTGACAGAGTGAGCAATGTGAACAATGTGGTTGAGAGGTTTTTCACCACAACACAACTTAGACTTTACGGTAACGGGTTATATTCTTATAATGTGAATTTTTCCAATTTGAAAAGCAGCTCGTCCTAACAACAAGTGTGCAGTTAAATGTTGCAGCCTTGTTCAATGTCAAATACTTGATAGACTGTGCAAATACTTGTTTGTTATTGAAAAAGTGTGCAATAATTTTTAAAATGCTGGACATCAAAATTTAGGTTTTAAATAATTGAAATGTACAATGCTGTATCTAAATCTAAATAGCATAAATCTAAATAATCATTTGCACTTCTGCACATTTGCACCACCACAGTGTTTTCACAGTATCAGCAAAATTCAAGTAGTCGATACCAGAGTAATTTCACAATACATCATGCCAATTTCAATACAGCAATATTTAGTGGCAATGAAAATGCTAGGGAACACACTCAATTGTTTATATAAATTATTAAAGTTAAGTTGCTAAATATTAAAATAAAAATTAACAAATTAAAATAATGGCATGAAGTTATGAAATAAACACTGCTTTCAAATTTTCCATTAATTATTCAAGTAAACGTGACTAGTCATTTTCTTCTTATTAATATTATAAACAATGAAGTTAATGGAAAAAGCAGTGTGAACATTCTTCTAAATAATAACAGGATTACAATTTTTTCATTTTTGTGTGAATTAACCCTATTAGGAAACAAGCTTAAATTATAGACCAAAAAAAAAAAATTGTTGCTGAGTGAACAAACCAGGTGGTAGGCTAAACTTGGCATCAAAATAATCTCAAACAAAAAGCTTATATTTCGGGAGACAGACTTGTTGGAAGGCTGGAAACATGCCAAAAACATGGAAATGCCAGCAAATAATTCAGAGTACAAAGCGAACTCTCCTTTATGCCAGCAGCACAACCTAATCCTCTCCTGTCTAGACTTGGTATCAGAATATCCCTTCTTGCTGTTTCTGTCTCTCTCTCTTGTCTCTTTCAGTCTTCAGTGGAGAGCTGACACATTTTTCAGAAAACAGCCCGTATGTCAATGACTCTCTGCTAGAGGAAGCTGAGCCTTTCGCTGCTGCGCCCTACAAAGACCTGAATTCTCAAGAATACCACTATTTATATCTCTCTTTCACACCTTTTCTTTTAGGCTTCCCACAAACCGAGATGGGCCTTTGCAATCATCTGTAGCTAAGACCAGCACTTAAAACATACACGACATGCTGCTGCAAACCACAAAACTCACACCTGTGAGCTCTAAATGTTTACTGCATGTAATCCAGATAAGATAGCACGATAAGATAACACAGCATACTTCATATTTCCTCTTGTAAACTGTACCACCTTACACTCACTTGTTTCACTGCATAAAGCTTGTAAGACTAAATAAACAGCAATTTCCAGGAGCACAGTACACAACAGGGCCTGACATTTTCTGTAGTGCTTTTTTTCCTTTTTCTATTGGGTTTGCCACTTTTAAACCCCAAAATGTAGGATATATCTTAAAGGATATATCTTTTTTCAAATAAAATATATATATATATATATATATATATATATTAGGGCTGTCAATCGATTAAAATATTTAATCGTGATTAATCACATGATTGTCATGAGTTAACTCGTGATTAATCGCAACTTAATCGCACATTTTTATTTGTTCTAAATGTACCTTAAATTAATACTTTTCAAGTTTTTAATACTCTAATCAACTCAAATCATGGACAAATATGGATGATTTATGCAAATGCATGTTTATTATTATTGAAACCATAGTCAACATAGAGCATGAAGACTAGACATGTTTCAAAGGTAATAGATGTTTTTCAAAGAACTTTTTCCATGTCTATTAGACACATGAAAAAAGAAATACCAGGTTCCCATTACTTCTTTCTTTCAGGACGCGTCCTGGCCAGGATTTCTATATTGTTTTGATTCAAAGTACCTCGAGAGCATTTCGAAAACATAAGGAACCGATGTCACACCGACCGGTCTGCACACGCAAACAAAGCCAGATCCAAGATATTTTAGGAAATATAGAAATCCTGGCCAGGATGCGTCCGGGAAAAATGGCACGTATGGTCACCCTAATTTATAGCCTTTTATATCGCTGCACAAATTAGCATTTCAGATGTACACATTCATCTCAAGAAAATCACATACAAACCATATCCTGTCGTAATCGTGTGTTTATTATCTTATATAATCTATAGTGGCTGTTGTCATGTTTATTTCTGCTGTGTAAAAGCCTTAACATGTATGCTCTGACTGAACATCACGTTGTTTGTGATGTTACAACCGCCTCTCCGTTCTTAAGTTGCCAGGTATACATTCCAAGTATAATACACATTAGTAAAAGGATCTATTTTAATTTTTATTTGTCTATATACTAGTGCTGTCAATCGATAAAAAACCCCCCCGAATTAATCACACATTTTTCTAAAATTAATCGCGATTAATCCCACCTAACATTAAAGTTTTTAAAATATACTTTTATATTGCAATAATTTCACATTCAATCTTCAAATGTGCAATGTACAAACAACATAAAGACAGTATATTTTTAATATTTCTTTAATGGCATCTTTTTTTATGATTGAAGGCCAGCATCACTGATATCAATACTACTAATGCCTCTATAAAATTGTTTTCCCCCTTAATATTTAACCATTGACTGCAGCCATTCAGCATTACAGTATAATTGACAGCTATCAATTTGAACATTTAATAGACTTAACTTCTAATTTAAGTGAACTAAAACAATATCTATCTACAATAAATGACATATTTAGCTACCTGTGCCCTTCAGCAGAAATATACAGAAAATGAATAGTTACCAAACACTAAATTCTAAATTAAATATAGATGAACCCCTTAAAGCTATAAAAGTTATTGATTTCCTCTTTTTTCTTTTGTTCTTGGATTAATAGACATCACAGCAGCTGGTTATTATTATTTGCCTGCTATTGCTTTAAAAGCTGCTGCTGCTTTCTGACTCACTTCAGGTCTTAGTCTCTTCTAATGAACTAACGAGTTGAATCAAGTGTGTTAGCTGAGGGAGACAGTGCTGTTTCTTTCGCTGTTTGATATGAAATGATACAGGCTACAGCGCGCGCCGGCACCTTTGTGCGTGTATTTGAAGAGCGCGCACTACGAGCACAGTGTCTTTTCCGCGCTCGTTTGACTCATGCCTGGTGCGGAGGTGACGTTATGCGCGCGTCTGAAACGTCTCCCATTTGATGTGGTCATAAAGACGTTCTGCATCTAAATAAACGCAATCCTTTTCAAGAAAAAAAGAGACAGAGGCAGCAGTTGTGAATGGGGTGGCCAACCCTAACCCCGCCCCTGCGTTAATTGCGTTAAATATTTTTAACGCGTTAATCTGAAAAAATTAATCTCCCGCGTTAACGTGCTAATTTTGACACCACTACTATATACACTTTGGGCGGCCGTGGTAAATTAAAAGTATCCCAAAAAAACGCAACTCACGGCTCTGTACTTTTTCCCGCGACTGTATTTTCAAAATAGCCCACTTGTGCCGCAGCCGCTACCCTGGTAACACTGGTTCGCTGTACCCTCATCACACAATGATAGATAACCTTCCGCACTGCGATGACGGGAAGAAGTTGGGGTCAAACTTATCAAACGGTTAATTTGCGTTAAAAAAATATTAATGTGTTAAAAATTTTAGATTAATCGCATGCGTTAACGCGTTAACGTTGACACCCCTAATATATATATATTTATAAAACGGTTAGTTCCATTCCTCGATTCTGATTGGTCAGCAGCTGTGTTTTATTCACGATACAGCAGGGCTATGACCGCTTCACCCAACCGTTCTGTGTATCACTGAACAACACCCTTAGCAACCACCCTTAGCGACATAAACAATCAATGGCATCAAAACTGTTTAATGTATTATGTATTTCGGCAGAATTAACTGTTTGCTATTTATTTAATGAAGTATGAGTGACCCCTGCTGGCGTTATGTTGCATTTTTCATCTTTAATTTTGAGACCCTGCCCTTCCCCCGTCTAATAAACGCTTCCCATGCGGAGATGTGTGTGCGGCGCGCGTCTGTGTGAAAGACTACGCTTTGCGTCGTGCCTAACAACGCCCTTCAGCCGTGATTTATTCACGATACAGCACTGCCTCGAGTACCTGATGCTCCAGAAGGAAACACGATGCATTAAGAGTCGGGGGGTGAAAACTTTTTGAATTTGAAGGTCAAGGTAAATTGTACTTAATTTGTCTTCCGGGAAACATTCAAGTATCTTCTGTTGCTTCCGAAGGGCAGTAATAAATGGAAAAAAATATATATTTCAACAATAGAAAAAAGTTGGAAATCTTTATCCTGTTCAAAAGTTTTCAACAGCCAGCTCTTAATGCATCGTGTTTCCTTCTGGAGCATCAGTGAATGTTTGAACCTTTTTTAATAGTTGTGTTTGAGTCCATCAATTGTCCTCCGTGTGAAACGATGGATCTCACAATCATACAGTCACTACTGGAAAGGGTTCAAATATGCCAAAATGCTGGAAAACTGCAGAATCTACAGAACGTGGAGGATTTGTCTGAAGAACAGAGCTCAGTTTAACTGTTCAGAACAAACAAGGGACTCATGAACAACCAACACAAAACAAAAGAACAGTCGTGGACCATTCAGATAACCTCACACAGTATTAAGAACCAAGGGTTCCCAAACTTTTGAAGGGGGTTATTTGAATAATTTCAGCTATTTTTTTGTCTTGTGGACTATATGTAAACATATTTTATGTAAAATATCTTACTCAGGACAGTACTAAATAAAAAATAACATGCATTTTGTATGATCTCTCTTATTTTGTTAAAATTATTCACATTTTCACAGATTCTACAAGGGGTTCTCAAACTTTCGCATGCCACTGTATATATATATATATATATACACCATAAAGATTTAATTAGACATTTTCATACCAATGTTCAGGCACTTTGAGTAGAGGAGGTTTAGGAGGGGCCACTTCCTCATCAGGGGCATTATTTGGGGTCTCTGTGACCTCGGCTGGGGTAGGGGTATCATTCAAGATGGTTTCTTTCGACTCAACGACAGGGGGCTCTGGAACACTGCCATAATAAAGTGGTAGAAATGAATGACATAGCATTTCAGCGCTGACACACAACATTGTATTATAGGTCGACAGCCCAGCTGGTGACTTGTACTGAATTTGAAGGTGGCTTTCAACATCACCCACCTCAATTTTAAAGAATTTCTCAAGGCATAATGTTGTTTTTCAAAAAGGTTTCCATTTACCGTTGTGGACTGGCGACAGGAGGCAAGGTTTTGACAGGTGTCGTAGGGGAGGGGTGCTCCTGTTTCTCAATGGCGACTTTAACCAGCTCCTACAGGAAACCACAGGCAAAGTCAGCTTTACACACAACACTATCAACTAAGAACAAAACTCATGGCTAAATACAGCTGGAATATGGGCAGAAAATAGCCCATATTCCATTGGGATTTTGGAAGTTCTATAGACTATTAATACCTTCACACCATCAAGCACTGCTTTGATCACAGTGGTGACAGTTGTAACTGTTTCTTTATCTTCCAAATTCACCCCCTCCAGCATTACTTGGTCAGACCAGCGAATGAGGTTTGCAAGACTTTGATTGAGTCGACTGAGACAGGAGGACACTTTTGAACTGGTGACAGATGGATGGGGAAATAAAATATTTATATAGTTCAGGCAGAAAACATGTTGTTTGAAAGCTGAACAATAAACTAATTCTCTCAAGAAGCTCAAAAACATTTTACCTGCTCAGTATCTTGACATCAAGTTGTACCAAGCCCATAATGGCCTCCAGAACTTTGCTAGCAGAACCAGGAAGCATTTCCAAGACCTTCTTGTCCACCGCCATCTTGTCGATAATCGTTTTGAAGTACCGCAAAGCGCTGACCACTTCTTTCTCATGCTCCTCTAATCGACTCAGACTCTAAATGTGGTAAAAAGAGAGTCACCAAAACCAGTGTCTTCAATACATCCAAAGACACCAACGTGCTTATTTGCCTTCAGATCGCCAATTTTTTCAGACCAAAAGCTTTGTTTATAAAGCTAACATCATCTACTACCTTGGTCACAGTCTTCTCTGGGGACTTCACAGGTTGTTCTGGTGGTGGTTTTGACTTTTTGTTTGATGGTGTCCGCTTGATTTTGGGAGAGTGGAATTTGTCCTTTAGTTTCATTGTAAATGACGTCAAGTGGGAACGCTGGGATTCTGAAGGAAGACAAAAGCACACATTATTATGAGGTGATTTAGCTATTTATATATCATTTTTTTACACACTGTTACCAGAATATAAAGTTGTGATACACAGCTCTGTGGTAGACAGTTAATAATTATAATATTGATTGACAGTTTGAATTAGCTTTTTTTCTTTTTTTTAGTTAAAGTTTTAGTAATTATTTTTTAATGTGGTTTTTCATTTTCACCTTTTTTTTGTAATTTTATTACTTCACCTTAAACTTATTTTATTTCAGTTAAGCAACATTTGTAATTTTTGTTATTTAATATTTACAATGTATTTCTGTTTTATTTCAATTAACAAAAACTTTTAATTATTAATTTTTTTTAATAATTGTATTGTTAGCTAAACATAACTACACTGAGCCAAAGTATTCATGTCATCTTGCAGTAATTTAAGCAGCAGCTTTCCAGTTCACTGCTCTATGAGACATCAACCTTATTCTGTATCTTGGGGATATATGCGAAATGAGACCGAGGCCTTTGTGTACAGTGAAATCCTCTTCGACTACAAACTGAATTGGTCACAGTGGGACTTACCGTTCTCTTGGAGCGCGCTCTGGAATGAATTCTGGTGATGACACTATTGTGCAGGCCACAAAACCATTTAGGGGCAATTTATCCTCACACACATTAAAGGAATGAAGTGCTCGGGGTTTGCGAGGGCGCTCTGTGAACTTTCAAATCATATCAAATCCGACAAGTGAGTTTAATGGAGTTTTGTCAGGATTGACTCATGTGGATATTAGCTTTGAAAGTTTGGGTGTGCCTTAAGTGTTTAAGCTAGCGAAACATCTTTCTGAAAAAAACTCAGTCTACAGTTTTGAAAGTTGTGAAAATTGTATGATCTATGGGTTTAAAAGTCTATGGGTTTCAGTTTACATCTTATGCGTAAACATGAATTACTAATTATTAGCTAGTAAGAACCAACTGGTTTAAACAGGAAGGACATTTTGATTTGAACAATCAAAAATCTGAAATTGGCTGAGTCATTGTTTATATTTTAGGACCGATTTCCTGGAACAAACAGATTGTAAATGTACATTTAAATTTGTTATTGGTAATCTGACCTCTAATAATAAAAAAAGACAACAGCAGATTCAACGGTTACTGAAAGTAAATGCATTTAAAATTGCGCAGGACTGGAATTACCCAGGACGATGGAAGTCTTATCTGTCTTATCTCACAGTAACTGATGTGACTGCTAATCTAAACAGGTTAAATTGCCCATGAGAGCTAACTTCCTGAAACACTGTCCAAGAAAACGCACCGCTCTGCTAATAAAAACACAGCAAACTAATAAGGTGTACATGTGCTTTCAGAGGACATGATCTTTCCATCCGCTTCTTGATTTTCATGCAGTGGGAAGTGCAGTCTACTAATTCATATCCTCTTTTTTTTGCATATCCTCTTCTGAAACAAAGTAGTCGACCACAATCTCTGAACTGAGTTTTTTTTTTCTCTCTTTCATGCTTTCAAGAACCGTCCTCAACCTCTGGTCACATCTTAACCAAAGGTTTCCACCACCAAGATGAACACAGAGTCTGGGTTTAAAACATCAATGCATGAAAGCTTCATTAAACTTAAAATTAAAGTTGTCTGTTAAACGAAAACTTGTTTTTAGACAATAATTTGTACTGCTTTTTGCATTGATTTTGACTGATCCTTTGTGTTTTATCATTCTCAATCAGATTTGTGCAACAGTGCATTTCACAACAGCTCTAGGCTATATTTAAAACATAAAAATGGCAAAGTCACAAAGAAAACTGAAGATAAAAATATTGTCGACATGACCTCATAAACTTGAAAAGCGCAAAGAAACTTCTCTTTTCAGTTTATGACTGTTACTAAAATAATGCAAACACCTCTACCAGCTAAAAGAAGAACAGTACGAGAGAAATGTCTGAAAGCAGAAGACACTGGCCAACATCCTCCTACGCAAACCAGCATCTACATCGCAGAGCCATTTACAGATGAACAACTGAACTTCTGACAAGAAGTTACCCACAAGTGATTCAAATTTCTCTGAACCCTCAGAGAAAGGAAGTGACAATGCTGGCAACCTCACAGAGTAGTTAACAGACATTTAGCTTTATTCATAAAAAAGTCACACACATACACTGACTGAGTGCAGGAGAGTAAAATATAAAACTTGCACTGAACAGTTTCTGCACCCCTCTCTCTAATCTAGCCTGACATCAAGTGATTCAAAAATTATTAAAGGAGTAGTAAAAATTGGCTGAAAATGGCTCATCCAAAGGCCATCCAAGATATACATGAGTTTGTTTTATCATTGGAACAGCTCTGGAGAAATTTAGCATTACATCACTTTCTCACCAACGGATCCACTGCAGTGAATGGGTGCCGTCAGAATGAGAGTCCAAACAGCTTTATTTAAATTACAGCTTTAAAATTTTGTTACAAGTATTCCCCTTGCACAAAAAAAACAAACACATAAAAAAACACACATAAACTGCAGATATATTTATTAATGATAAGATGATGCAATGGCATTATGCATTAATTTCAATGCATCTCAGAGTATATTGTGCATGACATATCATAACATCCAAATCGTTTGTTTATCTGTCTGAAGCTCTGAGTGAACTGTTAGCCTATAGTAAATGACTCAAACTTCTCTAAAACCTCCGACAAAGGAAGTGACAGTAACGTTAGTCGTTACTTGTCAGTGTAACTTCTTTCATTAAGCCACAAAACATGAGTAGAAATCTTCAAGTTAACAGGTAAAGAGCATATCTCTATATAGCTGTACATATTTACATTTGTATACCCCTTATAGTTTCGACTGTACATAACTATCTATCTATCTATCTATCTATCTATCTATCTATCATTTGTCACAAGTTAGTTTAAACTATACGAGCACTTATACAACATATACGAGGAAATGTCTCATATAAACCGTTCAGATTATTAATTTTAATGATAATGTGTACGTTTAAATACACAGAATAGTAGATTTTGTGGACAACAGACCATTACAACACACCAAAACACGTCCAGAAAGGGCCAGACAGCAGCACAAAAACAACTGTAACACAAACTCTATATAGATAACTGGTGCCACATAACGCAAACTATATATTAAAATAAACAGCATATAGGAGAAAATGGATGAAAACGAGAAATCTGACAGCTAGCAAAAATCAACAACAGTGCTATAAGCAGCGCCGTCCACACCCAAATACAGCTGTCTGAGACAAACTCATGTAGACATTAATACCAAATTCTCTTATAAATGTATTTAAAGACCCGAATATATCATCTAAGGCATTTATATGTCGCGTTTGGTTATTAAAAATAAGATAAAGAAAAGATGCTTTGATCCTGTCAGTGGCCTTGAACCCTCGTCTGACGCTAATGCTAACGCGGCTAACTGAAGTTCATCTTCACATTATTAATAAATGTAAACAAACGCAAACACTTACCTTGCTTACTGTCTATTTTTCCAGACATTTTAGTGACAGTAATAGAGCTGGTCACGATTAACAATCGAAAGATGTTCGTTTCTCGCCGTTATTCCAGCATCTTAAGGAGACAGACCGGTGTTGTGTAATATTCGGTTCCTGTGAAAAACTGTTCCAGTGGGTGGAGTTTACATGAATAGTCATTAGTTCCCCTGTTGTGGGCGTGTCCTTGAAACAACGCAAACGAATGGAACTGAAAATATTAGTGCATGCTCCTCAAATTGCTACGTGTTTAATGGATTATTTCGAAAAGGTAATGAAGTATCAATGTTCAGCATTAACTGCAACAGTGTCAAAATAATACATAGTTTGTGTAATAATATGACAAATCGTCTATAAGCCGTTTTGCCTGATTGATTACAGGAACACAGCAAAACAAACAATAAGTGAATAGCTTATGCTAACCTAGGCTAATATAGTTTTTCTTTTTGACGTGTTTAGCTTTTATATATTTCATTTGTGGGGCTTTAATTAATGTATTTATTTATTTCAATAGATTAGCCTACCTAGTTGTCATTGGTGACTAGTACTGCAGTATGTATACAACAATGCCTGAAACAAACTTTTACAAATGTATCTGTGGCCTAATAAAATGTATATAAGCTAGTCTGGTGTGAGTATCCTGTGCCGTTCTTTCTTTCTTTCTTTCATCATATTCTTCTTTTATTTTTATTTTTAATAGCCAGTATTTCCCAGCCTCCACAGCCCCATTAGTATCTTTATCAACACCAAACTACAAATATTCCTTTTTCTCATATTATATCATGTATCATGTAAATTATAATTAAAGTCACACAGGTAAATGCATGTTTACTTCTATCTGTCACATATTTTCCCCTATTATTATTTTAAGTAAAAAAAAAAAAAATCATTCCACATACCTGTTTGGGAATAACCAATCTCCAAGTAGCCTATAATAGATTATAATATAAAGGTATATGTCCACCCAAGATGAAAACTCTGTCATCATTTACTCACCTGTTTGAAACCAGTGTGAACAAAACAGCATTGACACATTTTTCAAAGTATCTTCTACAGAAGAATGAGTCATACAACACTGAATCAAATGAGAGTGAGTTCATTTTTATTTTTGAATGAATTGTCCCTTTAAAATGGACCTACAAAAGCATGTCATGTTTCCCTTAATTGTATTTAGTTAACAGTCAAATACAGAGCATTGCTTAACGGTTCAGAGAATCTGAGAAATTACTACTAATAGTATTATAATAATAAATATCATATATAATCATACATTGTGTCTGTTCTTTGACCATACAGTATGTTGCACAGAAAAACAATCTCTTTCATGTCATATGTTTAAAAATGGTGTGTGAAAACATCCACAATGTCATGATCCTAGTGTTGTGTTCAGAAGTCAGAAAGAGCTTTATTACCAAGTATGTTTACACACACAAGGAATTTGACTTGGCGACAGGAGCTTCAAAGAAGAAAGTACGGATAGTGCAACATACATGATATACATAGGAATCATGTTGAACATTTGAAAATCTGTTAAACATTTTTGAATAAGATTTTCAAATGTTAATCACATTTTACAACAATGAAACCGAGATGTTTTTGTCAGCCAAACTCTGTTCTCCTGTCTCCTCCTGAGATTTGTATCTTCTGAGATTAATTTAAAGTTAATATTTCAATAATTTTAACACTTTCGTGTTGACAGTTCTCTGATATGGGTTTATTTTAACATGACAAATAAATAGGTAAACAAATAACATGTTATCTTTTTTAGTAAGTGTTTTATTTTGACTGTTTATATAAAAATGCTACTTAAAACATTATGTTGTAGAGTATATAAATATTAGTTAAATACATTAAATGTTACTATGACAAGTACAGAAGTAATTGCTTTATGAATATAACTCAAATTGAAAAGACAAGGAAAATTGTGTGAAAGTATGTGTATGTGGAATGAAGCGATGCAAAATTAAGTCAGTGTCTGGTGTCTGAGATAATTATTAAAACAGGGCCGTGGCACTCAATGGAAACAGCCTCCATGTTCAGTTCACACAATGATCCGCTACCAGTGACTTAAACTCCACATCCAGTCTGAAACAAGACAATGACTTTACATGATGATGAATATATGTGGAAACATCACAAAAGCAAATCAAGGCCATATTATGACACTATTGATGATGACATATGTATGATTTCTTATCCAAATTTAAAAATAATATTCTTGGTGTAGCTGCTGACCTAGAGGTGTCTTGATGCCCAAGAAGACTGTGCCATCAGAATAATGCTTTAAGGTTTATGCACTGTATTATATAATCAATTACAAATTATAATGATTACAATATTAACATTTTAACTACAAGAAAACATTTCTCAGTAGGCATGTAGCTTATGTAGGTAACAGAAACATATACAAAATAAACAAGGGTTTATGAATGACACAGGATACTCACACCAGACTAGCTTATATACATTTTATTAGGCCACAGATACATTTGTAAAAGTTTGTTTCAGGCATTGTTGTATACATACTGCAGTACTAGTCACCAATGACAACTAGGTAGGCTAATCTATTGAAATAAATAAATACATTAATTAAAGCCCCACAAATGAAATATATAAAAGCTAAACACGTCAAAAAGAAAAACTATATTAGCCTAGGTTAGCATAAGCTATTCACTTATTGTTTGTTTTGCTGTGTTCCTGTAATCAATCAGGCAAAACGGCTTATAGACGATTTGTCATATTATTACACAAACTATGTATTATTTTGACACTGTTGCAGTTAATGCTGAACATTGATACTTCATTACCTTTTCGAAATAATCCATTAAACACGTAACAATTTGAGGAGCATGCACTAATATTTTCAGTTCCATTCGTTTGCGTTGTTTCAAGGACACGCCCACAACAGGGGAACTAATGACTATTCATGTAAACTCCACCCACTGGAACAGTTTTTCACAGGAACCGAATATTACACAACACCGGTCGGTGTGGTCCTGGTCTGTGTATGTGTGTGTTTGGCTCTGCCTCCTCCATCCACACACACACACACACACGCTCACACACACGCTCACTCGTCTCAGACACACACACAGACAGGCCAGCAGTAGATGATGATGGTGAGTGGAAGTGTGTGATTTCTGCAGTTCTGTCGCCCCCATACGGCGAAAATAACACATTGACAATGTAAGCAAAAGTGGAAAGTATATTATATTATATTATATATTTTAATATAATGTAAAAATATAAATTCCTGGAAAAATCTGAATATTTTTTATATTGCTGGGCAATGTAAAACAATGCAAACCGAGATGGAAAGTTATATATTATATTATATTTTGTGGGAATTTATATCTAATATAATATAATAAAATAAATGTATTAATACAACATAATTTTGTGAAATAAGTGACTGAAACAAAGGTTTAGTTTTTGTCAGACACTTATATTTTTGATATTATATTATATTATATTATATTAGATATAACTTTCCATTTCTGCTTGCATTGTTTTACATTGCTGTTATGCTGTATAATGATACTGTGTGACACTTCTGAAGACCAGCAATATCAAAAATGTTCAAATTCTTCCAGGAATTTATATTTTTACTTTATATAAAAAATATATATAATATAATGTAATATAATTATTATGTGGAAAATATAACTAACTTTAAAAAAATCATGTTTTTGTATTACTGGGCTGTAGAAAGGTATAACAACCACTGATATTTACAAATAAACTGATACATTTGTATGCATTATCATTGTGAGCATATTAAGGCAATGCCTTTCACAGTAAACAAGTGAAGATGAAATGCCAGAAGACAATATTGTTAGAGGTTGCTCTTTTATAGCACAAGAGACTTGAGGGAAGTGTTCTTGATGTTATTTTGTTGCTCATAAAACTCCACAAATTATAGACACAAATAAGTCCATTGTTGACATGCAGTCCAGTCAGAATACAGAGCTATAATAACTGACTTTATCTTGACAAATCTGAACTGTTTTGACTTCTCTTCTGAAACTCTTGAGAACACCTGTGAAATTATTTATTTTACTGTTTCTCCCATTATTATTATTATTGTTGTTGTTGTTTCTCCCATTATTATTATTATTTATTTTCTTAGGCCAAAAGTTTGAGAAGCACTGAGACTTAAGCAAAAGTCTCCATTTGATCTCCCTCCTAATCTAGTCTAAGAAACCATCTGAGATATTAGAAGGTATAATTCCTGATAACTGTTTGATAGTTGTTGTAAGAATCTCAAATGTGAATAAATAAAAAGAAATCCCCAGAAACAGAATTGAGTTGTAGCTTCAGTCTGTGTCCAGCAGAGGACGAACCTTCACCACATCTGAGCTCTCTCGAATCATGACTTCATCAGCATCATATTCATCCTATTGTGTGCACACAAAACATGAAGCAATATTGAATGCAAAATTATGCAAGGGTTTGAGATGTCAGTGTCTACATTCTGGTGTTCTTTAATCTGATATATAAGGAACAAAATAATGTATTGATGCATACCTGTAATCAAATGATACCTGTAATTCATGTTTAGGGATGTAGGGATGTTCTGAAAAATCAAATTAAAGTTTTGTGGTTTTTAATCCAAGTCTGTTAGCTCGCAGGTCATCGTTATGCAAATATATTGCTAATAGCTGACTAAATTAATTGTAAGCATGACTGACCCATATGTTCTCTGGCGCGTGACTTACTAACAAAAACCACAAAAAAATAATTGGTTAATGTTGGTAAATAAGTACAGTTTAACCCCAAATAAGCACTTTAACACTTTAAAATAGTAGCATGCCTCACAGATCTCCGTGATTATTTTTTTACGATTCAATTTGGAGTCTTTTTTGGAAGAAATTAATACTTTTATTTAGCAAGGATGCATTAAATTGATCAAAAGTGACAGTAAAGACTTTTACATTGTTTCAAAAAATAAATATATTAAAATTAATATCTCAAATAAATGCAAAGAATGCAGCTTTAACAGGGCTACTAATAAGAAATGTTTCTTAAGCACCAAATCAGCATATTGATTTCTGAAGGATCATGTGACACTGAAGATTGGAGTAATGATGCCAATAATTCAGCTTTGCCATCACAAGAAAAATAAATAATATATATATATATATACACACCCACACCCACACCCACACCCACACACACACACACACAAAGAGTTTATTTGCAAAGACAGATAACTTGTCTTTTATTATGTTATCATGTTTTTATTGTGTTAGTTAGCTATATTTTTTTGTTATTTTTTAATCTAATCAAAATAACCCAACTGCAGTTTGATTGAGATTAATTGGAATGCACAATGAAAAAAACATGATTTTTGAAAATTGTTAAAACGGAGTTATCTGTTTTTGCAAATTAACTTCATATATTGCAATAGAAATCAGTCATTTTAAATTGTAATAACATTTCACAATATTATTGTTTTACTGTGTTTTTTAACAAATATATTCAGCCTTGGTGAGCATTTCAAAAATGTTAACAATATTCATACGACCCCAAGCTTTTTGAATGGTAGTTTATATTTCATTATTCTATCTTTGAATCTGACACTTCTCAGTTCTTGGCCTCATGAGACAGAAAGGTGTTCATTGGTTGCACACGGAAGAATCTCAGTGAGTGCTTTTTGCATAGTATATAGGAAGTATGCGTACTATTTCAGTAAAAAATACATTAAGGAAATGATATTCATTAGTCTCAACCATAATACTCAGTCATATCATCTCATTTGTGGGCAGATGGGTACAGAATACAGCTGTCTATACAGATAAGTGAATATGTACACTCCCTTTTTACTTAAAGCTCAGAGTTCAGTAACTTTGCATCTGCCAGGAAAGAGCTTTAAATGTGAATTGTTATTATAACTTGTAAGTTGTTTTTGAAAAGCACTGCTTGTGGTTTAATGAGCCACTGTCCTCTGCTCCACTTTGAAAGACAGATAAGACGTTGATACTCAAAGGTTGCCTGTGCTTCCACTGCAGTGGGAATATGTCTGTCAAAGCAAATAGACAGCTGGCCTGTACCTCTCATCCATCAAGTGCTGCCACATCCACTTTGCACATCTTGATAACGGGGGAATTAACAGCAAGCCCAGAGATCAATGCATTATTTAAGAGGCGGCATGCTGATTGGTGATGAAAATGAATGAAGAGCCCGTTCTCTCTGCCCCCGTTTTCTACGGCGTCCCTCAGGTACCTTCTCGCAAATCCTGTAGAGAATGTAAAAACACCCTTTCGGATGGAGAAATGGAGAAATTCCAGTGCGTTTTTAATTAATGCAGTTTTTGACGCATGATCAGTAAGCTACCCATGAGAAGGGGATCTTAAATATCTACCTTTTTTAAACCAAAAAAAGGGAATAAATCAAAGGGAACACAATATGTTCTCTAAAATGTAGATGTTGAAACAGAACATAATGAGTTAGCAAATTTTGAAAATACAACTTCCAACAAATTTCCATTTCCATTTTTTTTTAAAAAGTAGCTTAATTAAAATATGGAAATAACTTTTACTGTACCTTCTGATCACACTGCACAACAGTAATGGTCTTCCTCTGTATTTTTATCTTGTTTTCCAGTGCAAATGGATAAAAAAATCTTAAATTAAGATAGATGCCAAAATTACACTAGAAGTCTTGATTTATGAAAAGTGTATTTATGTGAATGATTTCATTATTTATTATTTAAGTGAATTTATGATTTAAAAAATCTAATATCTCCCAATAGGCGCAGAAAAAGGGAAAACAAGTTTTCACATCCCATTGACAGATATTTGTTATTGTTTTAAGCATATATTCCCTTGATTGTATTTAATTTCTCAAAAAACAAGACTTCAGATGTTCATTTTGCATTTGTACTGTAAGACAAAAATACTGATAAAGATATTCATTATTTCTGTAACTTTCTTCTGCTGAACACAAAAGAAGATATTTTGAATATTTTTAAAATTGGGGTTACCTGTTTCTGATCCCCATTGACTTCCATTATATTTTTCATACTATGGAAGTCAATGGGGACCAACAACTGTTTGGTTACGCACATTCTTCAAAATATCTTATTTCATGTTCAACAGTAGGAAAAAACTCATACAGCCTTGAAACAACTTGAAGTTGAATAAATAATGACAGAATTTAGATTTTTATCCCCTCAAGGCTTTAATTTGTTGAAGTGTAAATTAAGACTTTTTAAGACCAGCGGAAACCCTTTAAAATCAGTTTACATGTCAGATTGTGTTTGTCAGCCACATCTACAACAGCTTTCAGACACGCATAGCTGAAATGCACCAAAATGACCTTTACCTCCCATCAGAACACAGCCCGATGACAATTCAGATGTCCTTTGTCCAGGGTTAATATCAGGACACACGCCGTCCTTACTGTCACTTTGTCGAGAGCGGTGTGCATCGAACAGCACGTCTTCTTTGACCTTAAGAAATGACCCTACGGTGATGGTCCTAAATGGGCTTTTCCCATGAGGGGCTGGAGAGATGAAAGGCTGTGTTCTTAAAGAGAGATTAAACAGGATTTGATAGGCAGAGCAGAACAGTTCTTCTTTAGTAACTCTGTGAAAGACAGAGAGCAGAGAAACAGATCCACGGGGCAGCTCATTTACAGAGAAGCACGCAGGGCAAGAACGCAGGTCTAGGCTGGTCCTACTTTAGCTTTTTGGATACTGATAATAATGACGAGCCCCCAAAAACGTACATCTAGATATAGTTCTAGTCACCAAGTCTTTTGTTTCTCACCACTGCAAACATGTTTACCTGACTTATATAACACTTACCTGTGCTTATTGTTATATCAAATTATGGAAGCACATTCTAAAGCTGATTTATATGTGCTGCTTTTCTCTTTCTGAATTACTGCATGTCTAAAAGTGAACGTTTGTTGTTATTTCAAGAACATAGTTAGAAAGCATTAGAATCAGAATCAGAATGAGCTTTAATGCTAAGTATGTTTTCACATACAAGGAGCTGTCTTAGTGACAGAATCTTCTAGTGCTTCTATTTCCCTTTTTTCCTAAACTCAGAATTTCTCGGTTTTGTCCCCCCTTTTGTCAATGCAACATATTCGCTTTATTATTAGTAACCTATAAATGGTGCAGATATTTATATTTTAGTTTCAGATTTCATATTAGTATTTATATTTTATGTTTCTTAATTTCACATCATAAATATTTTTTTACATTTTAAGATTTTTTATATTTACGTAAAGCAGAGACAGTGACCTAAAAATAGTGCAGATATTTATATTTTAGTTTCATATGTTATTGTTTATATTTATGTCATTTAGACATAAAATAGCGCAGATATTTATATTTTATTTTCACATTTTATTGTTTATATTTATGTCAAGTAGAGGTAATGACATAAAAATAGTGCAGATATTTAATTTTAGTTTCATATTTTGTTGTTTAATTTTTGTAAAGTAGAGGTAGTGACAAAAATAGTGCAGATATTAATATTTTATATTATTTATATTTATTTTTATACTTATTCGTTTCACATAATAAACATTCGTTTCAGATGTTTTTATATTTTAATATTTATGTTTTTTGTTTTATTTTTATATTTCTTCATTACACATCATGAATATTCATTTTAAATGATTCTATTTATTTCAAGTACAGACAGACCATCAGCAGTATAGTAGTTTGACATTTCTCTTTTTTACTTATTTACTCAGTTATCATTTCTATTTAACAATCAGCTATTTTTTCTTTATTATCTCTTTCGATAAATGGCACAATTTAGTGGGTCTCCAAAGAAAAACAGCCAACAATGTTATTTAGAGGTAATAGTAACACTTTTTAATTTGCATAAATATAATAGCACAAATAACAATAATAAATATATTAGTAGTATTACTTCTGTTAAAACATTATGTTTTAGTGTGGCAAAAAAATTAATAAAACCATAATTAAAATATGATACTGCATATCAGTTATTACATAACAAAAAAATAATCTGTATTTGTCATGTAAAGGCAATACATCTAACTCTGAGGTACATAAAGAGGTCACTTTTGCACCCCACTGTAGGACTAAATGATCACTATTTGTAATTATGTTAATTCTTTCATCAATCACTTCAAGGAAGATATACAATCCACAAAATCTATACAGCTTGTATTTAGAATAATGCAAAAACTTCAGCTTGGCTGAAGTCATGTGATGTAAATATCACAAACTTATGTACTAACCCTACTAATACTGTATTACTTTCAGGTATTTACTCGTAGTGTTAAATGCTACCTAATGTTTCGTTGATGGCATCATTTAGTTGACTGTGTTTTACAAAGAAACAGATCTAAAAATGACAAGAATAGACACATGGACAGGGATTCAATCCAAACACCCACAATCCCACATTTCATCTCCTGAAGTTTAAAATCACAGTCGGAGACGGTGTGGGCGGCTGCTTTCAGATCAGAACGACATTCCAATGTATGCGAGGCCAAGAGGTCATTTATCTGTTTTGGAAAATGCTTGTTTAGCGTGAATTCCTTGTACACTGCAAAATCAAACCCCGCAACGACAAACTTAAGATTAAATAATATATGAAAAAATAAAAGGTGTGGGTGGGACAGCTTGAAAGATATTCAAATACATTTCCTATCAAAAAGTATTTGTAATGACTCCCTCACTGGAATGCCGTCTCTGCAGGGCTGCTTTCACTCCCTGCTCACTGTTCAGTATGATATATGACGGAGCACATGTTGTAATCATAGTGCGGAGGAACACTGAACAATTTTCACCTTTAAAAAGTAAGATTATGAGGCAGCGCTTTTGGTCGAGTGGGCACAGTTTGTACACTAACACAACTCACATTCTGTGGAAAAACTCTATAAGTGTCCTTTCCATCAAACACTGTAAAAATTACTTTTCAAAGTTGTAATAAAAACAAAGATGATCAGAAAACATTTTAAAACAAAATGCTATGTCAGTCTTTCTATTTTAAAATGTCATGTTTAATTCAACGTGGTATATGCTGTTTCTTTGTAATTAATTTTTGGTGTATATCTAATCTTACGCTTCAAAACTAGTGTGTTCGTCTACTTTTATTTTTTAATGTCATAATATTTTTTAAATCATAAAATACATGATATTATGTGCTTTAAAGGGATAATCCACACACACAAAAAAAAAAAATGTCACCGTTAACTCACCCTCATTTCATTCCAAACCTGTATACAATAGAAGTCCATGGGAACCGAAACTGTTTAGTATACCGACATTCTTCAAAATATCTTCTTTTGTGTTCCACAGAAGAAAGAAAGTCTTTTGAAATGACATGAGGGTGAGTAGATGATGACAGAATTTTCAGTTTTGGGTGAACCCTTTAAATACAATGCAGCAAGTTGATATGGATGGATATATGGATGGATACCAATATATATATATATATTATTATTATTTTTTGTCTCTTTGTCTTTGTAAAATTAGACAGACACCACATGAAATTTCGTGTTTAATTCAGTGTGGTATATGTTGCTTCTTTGTAATTAATTGTAAAATTTACCAGCAATTTCTGGGTAAAATTAATTTTCTTCTTTTTCTGTGTATATCTGATCTATGACAGGTTTAGGTTTAAAATAACCAGTTTATAATAGTTATTTTTTGCAAATCAGACATCATGGCTTGCGTAGCTGTGTTTTTTTGTGGAACAATGGCATGCACAGACCATTGAAATATAGTTCTAATTTTTGTCACATTTGTCATTATTTTAGTTACAGTCATGCTTTACATTTTCCCTAATGACTACATTAATAGTCATCACTAACTATTCCTAATGAATACATTATTTCTTATAAAACAACTTTAGCAAGCATGACCTTCTGTACTTGATTTTTTTTTTTATTAATTTGATGGCTTTGTGTGAAGAATAGATCAACACTTTTTTATTCACACTAGTAAACTAGCTATAGTGAAAGGAAAAAGGTCCAAGATGATACTTCATGTGCTGGTGAACAACAAGAGAATCATGGTTGATTTTTTTCACATTAGTGCTTTCAATCAGTGCATGACTCATTTCCAAACAGCTGCAAAATAAGAAACACTGTTTCTGGTTGTCATAACAGGTGACAGGTGGAGGGCATCGCTGTCAGCTTTTCAGCGTGGCTCTTTTATGGAGGAAAACTCTTGACTCAGCACAACTTCCTAAACGGCCCCGTTTCCTCCTTTTCTTGACAGCCGGGCAGCGTTTAAGGGATATAGATTAGTCTGTTATGGGATGTGACTGCCTCTCTCACACTCGTTAACAAATGTATGATTACATTCAATAGCGCTCTGCAATTTCATTCCGTTTCTTCAAAGGAAGAGAGACGTATGGGAAACAGTCGCCTGCCGTGAACGGTCACCACTAGGCTGATTTTATTTGTGATCTTTCTCTTAGATTAATTCATAGCTTTTCCTCTCCCGCCTGTCAGGTCAGGGATTAGTTCTTGTTTTGTGTGCGTGTGGGTTCTTGCATTTGTCTTCTTTTCCTTTTCAAGGAAATGTGCTTTCAGCCACAAGAGCTCTGTGGAAAATGGAGTGGGTTACATCATTTTTCTGAGAGTTTTTAAAACAAGGATTAATGTTTCACCTAGAATCGATCAACATGTCTTATGAGGTTGAATGGAAGTACAGATTGATGTTTTACAAAAAAAAGAAAAGAAAAAAAGAATGATGAGGAACTCAAAGGACGTGAAACTGGGAAAATGAATTGTAAACTATAGCGTGGAGGTCAAAAGAAAGTTACAAGTCACAAACAGAGGTTAAATGCTTCCTTCGAGTCTTGTCAATGAGTCAGGAAAAGCGGATGACACCAGCATAGTCATAATTAGCAGTGGTTAATTAGCATCTTTATGCATCATTTTCTGAATTAAGGGTGTGTAAATAAAGAACTGTTGTGAAAGAAAAGTGATATTGATATTTAAAAGACTTCAAATGTGAATATGCAATTTAGTTTATGCATTTTGATGAAGAATAGCAACATTGTCAAAAAATATAACTCACTTAGGCATCTTATGTGCCAACACTCTTGCATGACAACATTACATATCCCACAATTCTCTACAGGCACAAAAGAATGGCAAATATTTAGATAAAGCATCAGTAGCACACATAATGTGCACTCTTTGCCCTTTATTTTATTGCACTAGTGCTTTGAAACCTACAACCCTTTTATTTAGACCAAAATCACTTGAACCGATTGGTCAATAATAACTAATGGTGGTGGTATACTTTACATCTAGTTCAAAAGAGCATCACAGCATCCAACAACAAAAATATGTTTTAAGAATGTTTTGCTAATGTTCACATTAAGTTCTGAAATGTCATTTCTAAATGTTCTTTGAACGTTCAAAATATCTTTTTTTTTTTGTTGGTTATACAAACATTAAGGGAACATTCCATTTTAAGTATTATGGGAAGCTAAAAGTGTTAAACATTGGAAAATGTTTAAAAAATGTTGGAAGAATGTCCAAGTGAAACATTTCCAAACAAGGTTCCATAAACAATATATAAATAACATGTTTGTGCTAGAGATTTGAGATTTTTAGCTAAACGTTAAACAAATGTCCAAATAAAAAGTGCATTAATTGTAAAATGTATAAAGTTTTTGTGCTAACCTTTTGAAGAACTTTATTAAAGATGAGATAACTTTGATCGAACGTTATATTAATGTTACTGAAAGACTATTTGTTCTTTGCGGGAATCTTGTCCCTCCCCTTAAATTGTGAGAATCATGCCAGAACGTTCCCTGATAGCTGGGATATAGCTGTGAATTACATTTAAGCAAACAACATATTAACAATATATACAATATTTAGCAACTTGAATGAAAATCTTGAATAAAATCATAAAATGTATGATGCTATATGTGCTTTAAAGAGATAATAATCCACCCGAAAATGAAAATTCTGTCACCATTTACCCTCATGTCATTCCAAACATAAAATAAGATATTTTGAAGAATGTCTATAGCCAAACAGTTTTGGTTCCCATTGACTTCCATTGTATTTTTGTCCATACAATGGAAATCAATGGGAACCGAAAGGAAAACATTCTTCAAAATATTTTCTTTTGTGTCCACAGAAGAAAGAATGTCATTCAAAATGTCATGAGGGTAGATAAATGACAGAATTTTCATATTTGGGTGGACCATCCCTTTAAAAGCAGTCTATCAAATTATTCAAAACTGCATTAGGGAGACCTCTATTAGTATAATAATACTAATATAGTTTTCATTTATGTTTCTTTGTCTTTGTAAAATTAGACAGACACCACTTGAAATCCTTCCTTCAAGCAACGGGATCAGTGAGAAGGAAAGTAACAAACTGAGTTAAAACCCGGGGCAAGAAGTCTTGCAGTTTCTCACGGCACTGCTGCCGTCCGGCGCTCTGTGTGCTTGCCAGCTACCGCAAACATTGATTGGCTGATTAAGCACAAATTGATTAGCAGGCTCTCATTAGCATCCCATTAGCAATGACCTATACCTAGCAAGACACACCACACTCTGACTCAAATGGATTAACAAGCACAACAATCCCACCACAGACAGAAAATCTGTGAACACTTCTCTAAAAGCCAGAAATCGATGGAATTCACATTATTAACCCCCGACGGACATAAAACAGCACTCTAATGGTGTATCATGGGTGCAAAGCCCCATTTTAATATTTGCATTTATTTACATTAACAATAAGCTGGCTGACCTCTATGTCCTTGAATCAGTCCAAACACACCGCATGACTGCTATTTCAATATTGCAATCCTTCCCATCAACAAACAACGAGACATTTATTTTCAGCAGAAGGACAAGAGCAGTGTACCGAGAGCATGCATTGCTTTTGAATAGATAGGCCTCAGGACTTTCATTTGAATATATCTAATAAAACAAATATTCAGAAGAACAACAAGACAAGGCTGATATTTTCATTCGCTGGGAAATGATATGCTCTAATATGCAGACGGATGACAGGTCACGCAGTCGCCAGTTGCTAATGTTATTATCTGTGAACATCTTAAAGAGATCCATCCTCCCAACAGAAACATATACTCTTCAAAACCCATCAAATAGCTTGTTTTTTGTTCTGTGTTGATGTATTTCCTATGTTCTAAGAAAGTTTTTTTTTTTTTATTAGTTTGTACTTAAGGCAAAACTTTCTTAGTAGCTCGAAAGCTCCCCATAAAGTAAAGTCTTGATATAATATGACATTTAGCTTTATTGATCCAATAAGCCATGCATTTCAGTTAATCTTGTTGTGGTTGGTTGATTTTTCAAACTTAATTTCCCTCATGTAACTGTAAACACATTTTCCTTAATTTTTTTATAAATATAATACAAAATTTAAATATAAAAATATACATACCGAACAAGCTTTAGTTTACATCCCAGTTGTGCCTGTGCTACATGCTATTGTTAATCAGAGGAAGGTGGTATTTACAATTTAGGGGGAGGGACATTCCCATTCTAGAAAGCATTTGATTGGCCAAATATTTGCAATGCCTCTGAGTGCAGGATGAGTCATCGATTATTTTGCTTTGTTTTCTGGAAAATTGCTACTTTTTTTTATCAGTTAAAAGTTAATTTTTTGGAGAGCGCTAGCATATTGATGGCCTCAGAGCTAAAAGTCACAAAAGTCAAATTCAGATATCATCTTTAAAGTTACACTATGGGCTTTTTCTCATGTCAATTTCTATTAATTACTAGCCAGTACTTGAAAAATTGTGACTCTTGGCATAGCTAGTCAGACGCAGAAGAAAGGTTCCTCCACAAGTAATTTGCAATTTTGTGTTTCAACCACAGATGTCGACAGAGAGTCAACAATTCTGTAGTGCTTGGTCATTTTTAGTTGGGAACAAAGTCTCTCTTTTTTGTGCATTTTGGTAATGCTGCTACCATGAATGACATAAAATAAAACAAATTATCTGACTCATTTGCAGACCATTTTTTTGTCTCTTCTCTACTGTACCATTAAAAATAAAAGCCGAAAAAGGCAAAAAAATAAAACAATAACAAAATAATTGTGGCTAGTACTGTATATAAATAATGTAAATGTTTATCTATTGTCTGAACTGATTTATGAGCCATCGTTTTAACATCATGTGAGTTGTATTTTACATTGCACAATATCATGCATACAAAACCTAAAACCTTCTAAAACACAATCAGTTAGTTCCATATTCTGACAGGACTAGTTTTCCTGTCCCAATCTGTCATGTTTGTTTTTCTCACACAACATCTGTAAAAAAAATCCAGAACAAATTACTTACAGTTTGTCATCAAAGTAAATGAATAATCCTGTCTAAATGTGAATGTCTGTGATTTCTGATCCCAACGGTTTTCCACGTTTTTTCCGCATTGCACTTTTCAATATGTACAGCATTTGATAAAGCAATATAAAATATAAAATTAGAGAACCAAATCGCTCAAACTTTCAAGACTAAGCATTTCAATCCCAGATAACAAATCCAGTTTTCTAAATGTTTAAAATAATAAATAATTCTTGGTTCTATGAAGGTTAAAGGAACATTCCAATTTGTCATTTTGCAAACATTATGGGAATGTTACTTTTAAACATATTTGAGCGTTCTGAAACAAGTAGTATGATTTATAAAACGTGAGATGAACATCCAGCTACAGTAAAACATTTAAGAAAAAAAGCTCCATGCATGATAAATGATGTTTTTGCGTTAATGTTTAGAGAATATTATGTTACATAACTTGTGTTACATTTGTTCGTAACTTTGAGAGAACCAGAATGTTAGCAAACATTAGCTGGAATACCAGCGTCAGGCAAAATCTAGGCCTGCATCCCATGCATACATCCATCCTAAATTCTGTGTGTTATTAGTAATTTTCAATACTATTTAGGGCAGATAGTGTGGATAGTATGCACATTGGGACGCAGGGTAGATTTCTCTGCTCAGTCATGTGGGTTCATTGCAAGCAACCACTTCTATAATGTGAAGTTTATTTAACTAAGGTTTTTATGTTAAATTACAATCATATCAAAAATTATGTATTAAAATATATGTAAAAAATGATGCATGCAACCACAGCACATGACCTTCTACATACATAAAACACACACTTCCACCTCTGTAATTACCATGCAGATGTTAGTCCTTTTTGATACATAAAATCAGAATTGTAAAAATTGTAAAGGTTGTTCAGAAAACTATAGTTCCATCCAAATAGGCCTTTTAAGGGGTCAGTTCTATCCTCATTAGTCTATATGAAAGTTGCTGCATGTATTTACACAAATCAGTGTCAAGTCAAACATCCATTTCTTTTTTTTCCACATATAACATTTAACTAAAACCATGAGTAATGCTGGCACTACTTTGCGCCTGGTCTCTGTGACTTGCGTGTTCAACTTTAGTGCATGAGAAAGTTCTCGCCATCTGCGATACGCTGTTAAAAATTCTGTCTGTATAAGTGCTAGAGTTTTCGAGCATCTGATGCATAGTAGGTCTTGTTACCAGTTCTAGTGGGTGGCGATTCAACATGCCAGGAGGGTGAGCTCCATAATTTCAGAGCGAAGCGTGAATCTTAGTTCCCGGCACCGATCAATGACACATCAGCGCAAAGCGACAATTCGGTGCCAGAGAATCGTGCAAATAGATGCTTGTGTGTGTCTGTTCTTGTTAATAATGTTTAAGCTGTCTTGTATAATGCTTTTAATGTGATATATGCATTAGGAGCAGTGGATTTACTCTGAGATTTGCCCATTGCTACTTTGTAATGTCTGTGATTTTGGATACACCACTGAAGCAAAAGCTAAAGCTCCATTTAGTGCAGGAAAACAAGCGTTCACACAGTGGTAAACTGCTACAGTTTTCAGGTACGTACCACAAACCCAGAGGCATTCGGCACAATGCAGATAAGATGAACAGGGAACAGATGGAACGTGGATGTGGCCTGTGCCTGAACATGGTGCCGATGTACGCACCTCCTACATAAGCCTGGGACTGTTAGCATGGAGATCTTCCAGGACATTCTTGGCATCAAGAGGATCTAGTCACCATCTGTCTCCCAGGACAACCTCCCAACATAGACCTTCCCCGCCTCCCACCACCCCTGTGCTCATCAGCTCCGAGATACGCAGACGCCTGTCAATGAAATTCACGGGCCGTTTGTCTTGGGTGAGCAAATATGACCATAAGACAATTCTATTCGGATCATCTGCACCACCTGTTAAGTCTACGAAAACAGATGACGGCATGGTATTGTTAACTGGAGATGTCCACTTCGCCAGACTTGTGTGAATCAACAGGAAGAATTACTAAATGCACACACAAAGCACAGACAGAAATGAGGCCATTGATGAAGAACACAAAAAGGAGTGAATTCGGTTTTAGTGTGAATGCTTAAAACCGTTCAATACAGAATTGATTCTTAAATGGGGACGCAAAGTTCTGTTTTTGTAATTTGTTTGCTCATAAGCTCTCCAATAAAGTAGGTTTTGTTCCACAATATGACATTTAGGCTACCTTTATCAATCCAATAAGAGCTTCCAAATTTGTAAGCAGCAGTATTGTTGATAAAACAATGCCATTTTAGTATTGTTGTGGATGATGTTTCAAACTTATTTTGTCACACCTAACTGTATAATAACTATAATGAACTGCATTTTCAGTGAAATACTATATAATTCTGAAAGAAATATTAGTTTATTAGTCTAAAATTATTAATCTAGAGAGAGAATTTATTTTACTATTCATTATTAGGGCTGGGTAAAAAAACAAAAACAAAAAAACGTTTTCACGATGTTAATCGATTCTCTTTTTTTTTTTATATCGATTCTTATATCCCAAGAATCGATTAGCCTTGCCTGTTTTTAGTTGATGATCGGAACATTGTAGCACACCTCACATCGAGCTTTGTTACTTTTGATATGAAACAAAGTCTTAGATTTCAAATTCTGTCCATTTTATTACAGTAATCAAACAATAAATGCAGTTTTGGCGCTGTTTAAAGGTGCCATAGAATGGAAAACTGTCTTTACCTTGGCATAGTTGAATAATAAGAGTTCTGTACATGGAAATGACACAAAGTAAGCACCATTGTTTCCTCCTCCTTATGTAAATCTTGTGAATAAAAAAGACCACTTAAAAATAGGCGAATCAGAACATAACACCAATTGTGACGTAACAGTCGGGATCACTAATAGTTACGCCCCCAACATTTGCATATACCCGCCCATGTTCTAGGCCAGACGCCAGCTGAACCATCAGAAGTTCTGCAGGTATTGTGAAGAAACAAGCGAGGACAACAGCGAAAATGGCAGATCATGGAAATAAATGTTATGTTCCAGGCTGTGCAGGGGATGTGATGTGCAGGGATTGGTTGGTGTCTGTATTCAGAAAGGCACGGAAAGTAAATAACGCGTTCTAATAAAATAATGCGAGCCACTAATAGGACATGGTTAGCTCCTTGCTAGCTGTAGCCTGTTACAGTACATAAGATTTCACTTACCACATAAACAGAGTAAGGGGAGATGACTGAGGATGATGGCCAATGATTTACAGATCCTGAGCACCACTGACAAGCATCTGATCTTGTAAAATGTGTGGTAAGTACTGCTGCTCCATAGTATAAACAGAGTTTGTGGGATCGCGTATCTCGAAAATAAAAGTAAAATGTGATCGTGCATTTGAAAGCAGTTTCAATGCCCAGCATATTAATAGCGGCTCCCTGATGCCCACATTTTATTTACAGTATAATTACCCAACGATATAACTGTGCGAGAAAGTATTGAAATATATATTTTCCCTGTGTTTCCTTCCTGTGAGCTACTGAAATGAGCAGCACTGTGAAACAGCCAATCAGAGCAGAGTTCAACATTGAGCCGCACTGTGAAACAGCCAATCAGAGCAGAGCTCAACATTATCATTCAGGAACCTTCCAAATAAGCCAATAACTGACCGTTTCATTCTGGGGAGAAATACTAGGGTTGTAAATGCACATGTAAAACTGTTTCTGGAGAATTTTTGAACTTACCTAAGCCACATACCTTCTATGTAGATATCAGAGAACAATTTAAAATAATGTATCAATGCATTCTATGGCACCTTTAATGTGGAGCTGTAGTGCCTCTAGTTCAAGAGACTGGCAGCGCGTAGCGCACGTGAGCTGATCATCTCCTCGCTTTAATACCAGTTTCAGTATTCAATAAAGTTTCAATAAACATGAATAAACACCCAAAGGTATGTTAAAAGAAAGAGTACAACTTACCGAAATCCATATCTTGTCTCATGTAATCATTGTTTCAACTGCAGACTTAAATAATGTCACATTTACCTCAGAAAAACATATTTGGTGACCCTAAACTCGTTAGTTAGCTAGAAAAATGAACTCTAGAGATGAGCATTTTACTAAATGTATGCACCGTGTAACATACAGGTGCATCTCAAATTAGAATGTCATGGAAAAGTTAATTTATTTCAGTAATTCAACTCAAATTGTAAAACTCAATTCAATGCACACAGACTGAAGTAGTTTAAATCTTTGGTTCTTTTAATTGTGATGATTTAGGCTCACAAAAACCCACCAATTCACTCTCAACAAATTAGAATATGGTGACATGCCAATCGGCTAATTAACTCAAAACACCTGCAAAGGTTTCCTGAGCCTTCAAAATGGTATCTCAATTTGGTTCACTAGGCTACACAATCATGGGGAAGACTGCTGATCTGACAGTTGTCCAGAAGACAATCATTGACACCCTTCACAAGGAGGATAAGCCACAAACATTCATTGCCAAAGAAGCTGGCTGTTCAAAGAGTGCTGTATCCATGTTAACAGAAAGCTGAGTGGAAGGAAAAAGTGTGGAAGAAAAAGATGCACAACCAACCGAGAGAACCGCAGCCTTATGAGGATTGTCAAGCAAAATCGATTCAAGAATTTGGGTGAACTTCACAAGGAATGGACTGAGGCTGGGGTCAAGGCATCAAGAGCCACCACACACAGACGTGTCAAGGAATCTGGCTACAGTTGTCGTATTCCTCTTGTTAAGCCACCCCTGAACCACAGACAACGTCAGAGGCGTCTTACCTGGGCTAAGGAGAAGAAGAACTAGACTGTTGCTCAGTGGTCCAAAGTCCTCTTTTCAGATGAGAGCAAGTTTTGTATTTCATTTGGAAACCAAGGTCCGAGAGTCTGGAGGAAGGGTGGAGAAGCTCATAGCCCAAGTTGCATGAAGTCCAGTGTTAAGTTTCCACAGTCTGTGATGATTTGGGGTGCAATGTCAGCTGCTGGTGTTGGTCCATTGTGTTTTTTGAAAACCAACATCACTGCACCCGTTTACCAAGAAATTTTGGAGCACTTCATGCTTCCTTCTGCTGACCAGCTTTTTAAAGATGCTGATTTATGTTCCAGCAGGATTTGGCACCTGCCCACACTGCCAAAAGCACCAAAAGTTGGTTAAATGACCATGGTGTTGGTGTGCTTGACTGGCCACCAAACTCACCAGACCTGACATAGCAATTATGACTTCACTACTCATAAATACAAACTTCCCATGAGGACTTGAAAACACCATATAACTATGATGAAAATATCATAGATATATGCCACATTTGACCACTTCAGACATGTCGATGCGTCCGCCATCTTGGAACGGTCAATGTGTCATCACTCATAATAAAAATCAACGAGTTTTCCAAAATGCCACAACACTGCACAGCCTCTGGTTGTAAAAACACTGAAATTGAAATTCCAGGAAAAAAAAAAGGATAAACTTTTAAAGGACTGTGTTGGTTTTTGTTTTTAATATATTTTGACTAAATTTTACAGGTTGTTAAACTATTGTACATTTTTAATGTCATAGCTAAAGGCTTTGTATGGAAGCCTATTTCTGCCACATAAGAAAAAAAAATCATGACATTACTTAAGTCATAATTATAAGATAACATTTTTAAATTATGACTTAAAAAGCTGAAACTGCCCATAGAAACAGATGCTAACGGAATATCTATCTAGGGTAAATATGGCAGCATCCATATAGGATATTTAACTGGCTGAATGTGCTAGCTGAGCAACTGCCATTGAGATTCATACCAACCGATCATTTCCTCCAGCTATATTAAACCACTTTGAGACCGTTTTCACTGTTAAACCTATGGAAATTATATAAATAAATACAACAATCATACCTCAAGTCTGCACTATACAGCTGAATATGAGTATAAACCCCTTTTGCAGCCTTGGCAAATTTACACTGGGGCAAGGACAGGGAGTATGCAAGGCACCTCTCGAAATCAATCATTAGCATGGGTCGAGGGCGGTAATTAGGCGTTCAGGAGGGAGCGTGTGGGACGAGGTGACGAGGAGCAGTTAATGAGGCCACGGGCTGGGGAGGGGTGAACGTCCGGCACCGCGGGAAACTTCACACACACCGAGAGAAGAGAGAACATACGCCGCAATTATAAGGCACAGTACACAAACATACGATTCAACACCCAAGGAGGTCAGGCTGAAAAATGTGCTGTAACTATAGATGACAGTCTAACAAAGCTTTGAGAACTATTTTTGTTTTGTAGTAAGTAAGGCAAAGGAGTGGCCTATCCTTCTGGAAGACCATGGAAAAGGCTTGTCATTATTACTTTATGAAATCTGATTTCTGAGAAAATTATTAGTTAGGCCTATTATTTTATTATAATGTCTCATTTAGTTTCTTCCTTTTGCATAAGATCAAAAAAACCTAACCAGGAACCTGAGATGCAAATTAGCATTGTGCTGTAAAGCCTTTGTACTATTTGTAATTTAAAAAATGTAAAATAAAAAAAAGTTTATATTTTTCCATAAATATTAACAAGCATAAATACCTTGAACTATATTTTGATGATTTCTTTTTGTGTTTAGATCCACAGGCATATACAGTATATATATATATATACAGCGGGGAAAATAAGTATTTGACACATCAGCATTTTTATCAGTAAGGGGATTGCTAAGTGGGCTATTGACACAAAATTTCTACCAGATGTAGCCATCAAGCCAAATATTGAATTCATACAAAGAAATCAGAACATTTAAGTATACAAGTTGAGTCATAATAAATAAAGTAAAATGACACAGGGAATAAGTATTGAACACATGAAGATAACAAGGTGCAAAATGGCATAGAAAGCAAGGAGATCACCTGAAATCTGTCAGTATTGAGAGAGAACCCCTGCCCCCTATCAGTACTAATTGATATCAGCTGCTTTAGTCCTAATTGATGGCCTATAAAGGCTTCTCATTACCTAGGAGGCACACAGGAAATACTTCATGATGGGTAAAAGCAAAGAACTCTCTGTAGATCTTCGTAATCGTATCGTTGAAAAAGCATTTTGATGGGAATGGTTATAGGCGCATTTCCAGAATGCTGAATGTTCCTGTGAGCACTGTGGGGGCCATTATCCGGAAATGGAAAGAGCATCAGTTCACCATAAACTGGCCACGATCAGGTGCTCCACGTAAGATCCCTGTCCGAGGAGTCCAAAGAATAATCAGTAGAGTTCTCCAAGAGCCAAGAACCACTCGGGCAGAACTTCAGGAAGACCTTGCATCAGCAGGTACTGTTGTTTCAAAGAAAACTATAAGCAATGCACTGAACCGCCATGGCATCCATGCACGCTCACCACGCAAGACTCCATTGCTGAACAAAAAGCATGTTGAGGCTCGGTTAAAGTTTGCGAAAGAGCATTTGGAGAAGCCTGTGGATTATTGGGAGACTATAGTATGGTCAGATGAAAGCAAAATTGAACTTTTTGGCAGTCATTCTACACACCATGTTTGGAGAAGAAATGGCACTGCCCACCACCCCAAGAACACCATACCAACAGTTAAGTTTGGGGGTGGAAGCATCATGGTTTGGGGCTGCTTTTCAGCAAGGGGTACTGGCAGACTTCATATTATTGAAGGCAGGATGAATGGAGAAATGTACCGGGACATTCTGGATAAAAATCTACTGCCATCTACCAGAAAGCTGAAAATGAAAAGAGGGTGGACATTTCAGCAAGACAATGATCCCAAACACAAGGCCAAGGACACAATGAAGTGGTTTCAAAGAAAGAAAATCAAGCTGCTTGAATGGCCCAGTCAATCACCTGACCTAAATCCCATAGAAAATCTATGGAGAGAACTGAAGATCAAAGTTCATAAAAGAGGCCCAAGGAACCTTCAAGATTTAAAGACCATTTGTGTGGAAGAATGGGCCAGAATCACTCCTGAGCAATGCAGACGACTGGTCTCTCCATACAAGAGGCGTCTAGAAGCTGTAATCACCAACAAAGGCTTTTCTACAAAGTATTAAATAAAGTGTGTTCAATACTTATTCCCTGTGTCATTTCACTTTATTAATTATGACTCAACTTGTATACTTAAATGTTCTGATTTCTTTGTATGAATTCAATATTTGGCTTGATGGCTACATCTGGTGGAAATTTTGAGTCAATAGCCCACTTAGAAATCCCCTTACTGATAAAAATGCTGATGTGTCAAATACTTATTTTCCCCGCTGTATATATATATATATATATATATATATATATAGTTATAGAACAATAATAGATTAAATTATAATTAGATTAAAATATAATTAAATAATTACAATTAAACTTAATAGATTAATATTTATTTCTATATTAACACTATTAATATAATAGTAAAATAACCATAATTATTATTATTTTTGGCAGTTCTAACACTTTTCCACATTTTTAAGGAATTTTGAGTAAATTTAAGAATAAGCTAAACTGGCATTAAACAAATCACTAGATATTGATCAACCTTTAATAGTAATTCAGTACCATACCATACAAGTACCACGTAATATTGAAACCAGAATTGTACTGTTTGCGGTTTTCTAGAGGACTGGAACATGGAGAGCAATAATTTCCTTAACCCTGGTAGCCTCTCTCACCTTTGAAAGACAAAACGCTCCAAAGAATGAAGCTTGAAGGCTTATTAAATCTACAATTGTAACAAAGACTGAATCTCACCAACTGTTTTCAGGAACAGATGCTATGTTAACTGTGGAGTGACGAGTAGGTGTATGAATTAGCCCTTGAGTCTCACTTCCAGTCGGAGAGACAAAGAGAGAAATGGTATGACTCCAGCACGGCTGCGGAGGCATTCGAGACTTCACCAACTAACTCGACTCAAAGCCTCACACGCGGCAGCCCGAGTGGGATCTGAAGGCAATGATGATTTTCACTTGATCAAAGCGGATCATGCAAAAGCGCCGCAGCTCCTTGAGTTTTTTAGAAAAGCTCAGAATATAAAGTGAAAGTGAGAATATAAGCCTGCTCATTAGGATTTTCAGCAGGTTGGAAAATTCAGACAATTATATAGGCTATATGGTTTATATTACTGCAGTGCGCTCCAGCAGCGCTGTACTGATACTCTTTACACATTAAAGTTTTGCAATTAATTCAGAGCAAACTGCTTAGCATACACGTTCCATTTCAACTTTGTTTTAGAGATGATTTCAGCTTCTGGTTCTGAAAATGCTATACTTCTTAAGAAATAAGATACACTAGCTATGTTTTCATCCACGTGCATTTTAGAATATTGAATAAAAACACTGGATGGAAATGCCAAGATGAGCATACAATCTTAAAATGCGCATTAACTTGTAGCGTTTTTCATATTTTTATGGATTGCCAGACAGTTTTGTTTAGATTCTACTAGGCTGGTTTTTCAGGCTGAAAGGCATATCAAGCTCTCAGAGTACATTAGTACATTAAGATCACAGTCAGCCCTGTAGCTCCAGCTGATGTGATTAAATTATGGTTGATGTTCAAATGAGAATCTACAGTATATGGTTCCATAAAGATCAAATTCAAGCCTCACAAGCTTAAAGGAACGTGTATATAGCAACATATTACAAACATGAAATGAGTAAAATGGTAACACACACTATTGTTGAAACTACATTGACTTGAGGTTTCTGGATAAACATGCAACACTTAAAAAGTTGGCTTTCAAAGTCCTTTTCTTTACAGTCCTGATGACCAGCGTGAATTTATCATGCCTCAAACAAAATGTTCAATAATTTAAACTTGCATGTACAATGTGTCATTGCAAAAGTGAAGTCACATCAGGCGAGGTTGGAAAACAAAAGCTAACTTCCTATGCAAACACTCATCGAGAGCCTTTATCACTCCGTCTAAATCTTGCATGATAAGAAATGAAAAAGCAACTGCGATTTCAGGGTCATACACTTATATAAGAATGTACTCTAGTTTGCAATGTTTTTTTCATGAACTATGTACATTTCACTTTTTTTTTTTTGCATTGGTTTCTGAAGTTTACACAAGCATATTTAAAAGCAGGAAAAGTTTCTGCTGACATTTGCAAATTTTTTTGCAGACCAGCAAATACAGTGCAGGCCTAACCTATTTGAACCAAAGAAACATAATAAAAACCCAGACCAAATAAAAAAAAGAAAAAGTTATGACCAAGATGTTTTTTTTTTTTTTTTAAATCATGAGACAATATGTGGAAAAAGAAAAGCAAAGGCAGTTTATTTAACGGTCAAAAATGGACAATTTTCATCTAACCAGAGAGCAGGTCCCACCTACAACATTAAAGATTACAATCTATTTGTGGTAGATTACCTTCTAGCTATTAACATTCTGAAATCCATCAGCATTTTACATTTTCTCCTTTCAAATGTGATAAACATTATGAAATTTATCTGGAGAATAATGTTCTTCTAAAAGAGGATAGAGCAAAGCTGTGGAAATCAATAGGCTGGAAAATGTCTTCATGATTAACTGTCCACAACACAGATTTCTGCAAAACACAGAGCTAGAAACAGGATCTTGGAGTTTTCCAAGCCAAGCCATGGAATACTGTGTGATCCAGGACAGCGTCACTGCCTGCAGGTGTCATGGAAAGCCTCCAGAGTTCGGAAGTCCCTCCATGTTGGAGGAAGGCCCTCCTGCAGGTACTTGCCACAGCGTTGACACGGGGTCTGGAAGAGCTTGATGTAGCTCCTCAACCAGGTCTGCTCAAAAGAACACCACACAGACATTAGCAGACAATTGTGCTTTTTATTAAGGGCTTATTGGATAAAACCTTTAAAAACTAAACCGCACTCCTCATGTGACACACAAAAGACTGGATTGACACAAGAGTTCAACTGAGTCTGAAGTGACTTGAATATAACACATTTTGACCAAAGTGAAGTAAAGTATAGGAGTGTATTTTCCAGGGCAAAATGCTGCGGCAGACACCCTCACCCTGCGCTGGCTGGCCTCACTGCACTGGCATGGGACGTGTGAGAGCAGCATGAGGGTCTGTGGTCTCTCACAGCAGTCACAACTCGACATTGATTAACAGCAGGAGGAGTGTGTCTGCTCTCCTCTCTAACCCGTCGTCTCTGGGCCACACAGCACAGTCGGGGTTTACCTGCACCTGTCAGGATGCATTGTCTTTCCTAATTCATCTGCCGGCCCAAACCACCCTCCACTGACTCCCTGTTATTCATACTCCAATTAGCACATGCAAGAGTCCAGCACCACCCTATCTATCTATCTATCTATCTATCTATCTATCTATCTATCTATCTATCTATCTATCTGTCTATCTGTCTGTCTGTCTGTCTGTCTGTCTGTCTGTCTGTCTATCTGTCTATCTGTCTGTCTGTCTGTCTGTCTGTCTGTCTGTCTGTCTGTCTGTCTGATGTGTCTATCTATCCATCTATCCATCTATCTATCTATCAGTGGTGCAACGGATCACAAAACTCACGGTTCGGATCATATTATGGATTTTGAGTCACGGATCAGATCATTTTTCGGATGAGCAAAAAACAAAAAAAAAAAGTTTGGCTTTTATTAATTACTGAAAGCTTACTTTAAAGGAACATTCCACTTTTTTTGGAAATAGGCTCATTTTCCAAGTCCCCAAGAGTTAAAAAGTTGAGTTTTACCATTTTTTAATCCATTCAGCCGATCTCAGTGTCTGGCGGTAGCACTTTTAGCTTAGCTTAGCATAGATCATTGAATCGGATTAGACCATTAGTATCGTGCTCAAAAATGACCAAAGAGTTTTGATATTTTTCCTATTTAAAACTTGACACTTCTGCAGTTACATCGTGTACTAGACCGACGGAAAATGAAAAGTTCGGAGATCGGCTGAATGGATTCAAAAACGGCAAAACTCAACTTTTTAACTCTAGGTGTAAAATGAGTTTCCAAAATTTCCAAAAAAAATGGAGTGGGAGTGTTCCTTTAAGTACTTCTATACCACAGCAAAAACTACTAGCTGAACTAATAAAGTCTGTAATAAAACAAGAACAATTACACAAATTACAAGCATAGATGAATACAACATAAAGTAACTAATAAAATCAGTAACAGTAGTATGCAGGTGCAGAAATGTAATAATTAATTGTAAAATAACACAATAGTGCTCTTCACTGCAAGTATATCTATTGCTGCAGCCCGGAGATCTCCAAGCGGGACGGACTTATGCCGCAAGTAGGTTGGGACAGCTCCAAGAGGGAGGGTAGGTTAGGGTTGGGTTTGGTGTAGGGCATATTAACAAGGCCCAACACATTTGGAGCTGACCCGCCCATTTGGGGCTGGCTCCGACCGCCGTTTATACTGATCTCCTTCACTGCAGATATTTATAGGCTGCTGTCTCTTTAAGACAAAATGCACGTACCTAATACTGACACACTTCCGGTTTCTTTCTCAGCTGTTTTGGTTCACTTAAGACATAATGGGTATTTAAGCCAAAATGGGTATTTAAACATAAGTTTGTGTGTATGTTTCCTTTCAAAGAGAAGTGAAAGAGGAATCAATATGTGTGAATCGCGCAGTCTGAATCGTGCCTCTCTCTCTCTGCGTGTGCTCGCTTCAGATGTGTGCGGCAGCGTAAAAAAACAAACAAAAAAATAAAAAACCGCATGCGTGTTCTCTTTTGCTTGAATGGTTTAAAATGGTTTGAATGGGTAAATTGGTATGACAAAACAGTGCAAATGATAAACTTTCACTCTATGATGGTTAAACAGTTAACCCGCAAATCATATGCGTGCCAAACCGTGGTGTCTGGTCGGTAGGGATCACGGATCACCTACAATCCATTGCACCCCTACTACCTATCTATCCATCCATCCGTCCGTCCGTCCGTCCATCTCTCTGTCGTGTCAAGTATCTATCTATCTATCTATCTATCTATCTATCTATCTATCTATCTATCTATCTATCTATCTATCTATCTATCTATCTATCTATCTGTCTATCTATCTGTCTATCTGTCTATCTATCTGTCTATCTATCTCTGTCTATCTATCCATCCATTGTGTCTCGTGTCTATCTATCCATCCATCCATCCATCCGTCCGTCCGTGTCCGTTCATTCAACCTATACCTGAACCACAATAAAAAGATTTTTACTAAGAAGCTAAGAGGACCTTGAAGCTCTTATTTGGAGAGATTGAGGACTGGTGATTTTTTTTTCAGGTTCTAAATAAGTTGTCCCGGGGATGGCCTCGGAGTGAAGCCCATCAACTGTATGGTTTAAATCCGTGTACGGGAGAAAGCCCACGATTCCAGCCATGATCAGAATAGTTCCGCATTGATCTTACGGAGAAGTAATCAATCTCTCCTCTCTTTTCAAAGCGTAGAGCAGAGGTCGGCAGACCATTTAAAGACAGACCAGACTCAATGCTTAACATCACATACAAATATACAAGCCACGATAAGGTTAACTTATTAAGTTATTAAAGATTTCAAATACAAAATAAACACTTCTTTTATTATTATAGAGCAGAGTTTGATGAGTGAGGTTTTATAGATTTTATGCCATTTTATACATTTGGCAGATGCTTTTATTCAAAGCTACAGTATTTACAGTGCACTCAAGCCATTGATTTTCAGTATGTGTTCCCTGGGAATCGAACCCATGACCTTGATGTTGTTTTTGCCTTCCTCTACCAGTTGAACTATAGGAATATATTTTGTAAGAATGGTCTTGTATGCATTCTTATAATGTGGAAAACAACCTCTAGTTAAACAGCACCACACAGCCAAAGGAAAAATGTAATAAGTGCATGTAATAATTCTAGCACAATGTCATTAGAAGTTTAAAAGCAATGTACTATACCCACCATGAAGGAGCGAACTACAACATCAGGCATCTGGGGGAGCTGGTAATGCAGGAGCGCTGTGGTTGCATGATCAGTGACCTGAGTGAACATAAAGATCACTGAGAAACATAATGCAATGTGTACAGCAAGTACATTAGCATATGACTGCCCACATTTACAAAACCAAATATGAGGAACCAGTTAACAAAATTGTCATTTATGGTCTATAATTGGTGGTAGAAAATGGTCATGTGAACTAAACAACAACTGTTTTTGGTACCAAACACCTTGACTGACATTCTAATTGGACTTCAAGGAAAAAATAAAACCAAAAATACTGGGACAGACTAAATACCTTTCCTCTTTATGAATTTGAGTAAATCTCATAAAATCTTAATCAAAGTAATTTCTCAGTGGTCACTCATTAGATTATTACGGTAATAAAAAAATGTAAAAAGTAAAAACGACTTGAAGTAACGACTAGAAGTAATAAAAAAAAACTACAATAAAAGGCAGCACAACAAATACTATCATACATTTCATTGTGTTTTGGGAAATATCCATAAACTTGGCATGAAATGGCAGAAAATTATACAGTATAAAATAATACAATTAAAATTAATTACAATCAATAATAAAATGATTAAATAATTATATTACAATTATTAATACAATTTATGTGCATAATTGTAGTAATTTGTAGTGCATAATTTGGTTCTAAAAAATATTCTTTAAGCAAAATATATAAAATATATTGCATTTCTTTTTTTGCATGCATGGGCACACATTTGAAGAAATCCTAATTAAAATCCATTTTCAGATCAATCTACCTACACTCAGATTAACTCCTAAATCCAATTTGGCAGAAGAACACCATAACCTTATTACTTTCCCTAAAATCCCATCTTCCATCACTAATGTAATTATAGAATGGGACTAAAAAAGCGAA
The DNA here is from genome assembly GCA_023376895.1 of Aspiorhynchus laticeps. Taxonomy (NCBI): domain Eukaryota; kingdom Metazoa; phylum Chordata; class Actinopteri; order Cypriniformes; family Cyprinidae; genus Aspiorhynchus; species Aspiorhynchus laticeps. Next base: position 18,364 of record JALXFT010003759.1, on the reverse strand, counting down.
CCACTTCAATATCCCGTCATCGTTTCATTAGACTGCCAATGCTGACCAAACTCCTTATGGGAAACCGTCCAGTTAATACCTCTCAATAGTGATGCATCATGGGAAAATAAACTCAAGTGGTTACTACAGAAGAGTAAAAAAGCAAAGAGATGCTTTTTTTTTTATAAACAAAAACATCTGTGTGAAAACTATTGGACAGCGGGGACATGTGAAGAGTAAAGAACGATTAATTAAGCGAGCACGGAAAACGGGAATACAGAAGTGACAGCTGGGAGGGGAAGATGAGAAGCGGCCCGTCCCTCCAGTTTGAGGCAGCTTGGGTTCGAGTTGGCATTCGCAGCCAGAGAAATAATGAAATAAACAGGTCTGTGCTTTGATCAGCCGTGCAGATGCGAGAAGCTCAGTTACAATGCGAGCAGGTTCTCGCAACCTCTCGCTTTAAGTTCCAGGCAGCTCGTCATACACATTCTCTCTCCTTTGAAAGGAAAGCAAGTTTCTCTCCCTCTCTCTCTTTGAAAGGTGCATCAGCATTAGCAAGACTACGGAGTTTCATCTGCCCCAGAGGCTGGCTGCTCTCTAATTCCAGCCTAATGAGAATCGGGGAGGGTGGAGAGAAGACGACTGGAGCCCAGATGTTTAGGGGGCTGTCAATTGAGGGCGAAGTGGCTCTGAGTGAAATGAAATAAAAAAACACGGGGACAAATGATGTCTGAGGGATGAAAGGCAAGGATTGGCAGTGGAGAGGTGAACAGAAATGCGACCGTCTTTGAGAAGAGAGATCTCATTAGAATTTCACAGACACGCGATTTAAATTTATTTATTTATTGCACAGCTCAAATTCAATCTGAAAGACAACCACAGGATCATTTAATTACTGTTCCGATATTTCCCAATGTACGCTATGGGTAATGAGAAAGACACGCTCTGTTGATTAAACTGAGTTTTGTAAGTTTGTTGTGATGCGTTTGCTGGTTAACTCACCTTTTGAAATGCCTGATAGTTGGACTTTGACCAGATGTCAAGCTAAAAAAAAAACAGAAAAGTAAACATCAAGCATCAAACTGATTCAAAATAACTGCATAGTACCCACATTTTACCCTTAGTGTGCCCTTAATCACAACCCTTATGACTACATTCCAAGAATCCATTAAACCTCTTAGTTATCATCTTTCACCTGGATGCTCCTGCGCACGCTACACTGCACTTATTAAATTGAAGAGTTGTTTAGCTCGACGATAAAAAGTACCTTGGTAGAGGAACAAATGTGTTCATGCTTAAAATAATAAAATTAAATAAAATAAGTTTTAGATTTTTTAAATAAAATTAAATAAAATGCATATATACAATTAAAGACCAAGAAAAAACATGCTATTTGGGCAGAATTCTTCAGGATGATTGATGCCTGTTCAACCCAAGGTTTAATTTTAAATAAGTAGTTTGCATTTTTAACATCCAGAAAGAGCTCATTTCATTTTTAAAAGTTTGCTATCTTAAACCTATAATGAATTGGAATGAATTACTATTTGATAACTTGTTTTTGAGAAGCTGCATTTCCTTCAACATATTGTATCAACTGTAATTTTGTTTATAATTTGAAAAAACGGACCCAAACAATCAGTACTGCTTTAATACTTTGTGACATCCTGTGTTTATTAAGTATTCCTGTATTGTGCTCTTCCTGTGCCATTCTCTTTGTAGTTGTGGATGAGTTTGTTTCACCTGCCTCTAACAAGGATCGTGTGATCAGTCAGTGAGTGGTTTTGAAAGTGTTTTAGCATGTGTTGATCTCCATGTATTCTCACTAAACATCATATCTTTGTATTTCTGCCACTTTAAAAAAACTCAAAATTTCCCGGTATTGCCACGTGAGTTGGAGTGACTACCTTTTGTTTTGTCTTTTTATCTGCCTCTGTAATTTTATTTTCATTTTCTGTAACCCAAGATCATTACTCCATTTTTTCCCCCAGTCTAAATTCTATTATTGCCCCAATACACCCTAGATAGGGCATTGTAAAAGAGTCCAAAGGTTCAAATCTCAGAAGATCCCCATTTATTCTGTCTAGAATTTAGAATATTAAACCCACAATCAAAGGGATAGTTCACCCAAAAATGAAAATTCTGTCATTAATTACTTACCCTCATGTTGAGAAGACACGAGGGAAGAATTGTTGAATAAATTCATTATTTTTGTTTTTCTTGCACACAAAATGCATTCTTGTAGCTTCAAAAAATTAAGGTTGAGCCACTGATGTCTCATGGACTATTTTAACAATGTCCTGACTCCTGACTACCTTTCTGGGCCTTGAACGTGTCAGTTGCGTTGCTGTCTATTCAGGGTCAGAATGATCTCAGATTTCACCAAAAATATCTTAATTTGTGTTCCAAAGATGAATGAAGGTCTTACGGGTTTGGAACGACATGAGGGTGAGTAATTAATAGGGATGTGCGCTACGACTAATTTGACTGTCGTTTAAACGGAAGTTTTGTATCCGACTAGTCGACTAGTCTAAAAGCTAGAAACCCCCCAAAAACGCCAAAAAAAAACAACAAAACTGTGCGCGTGTCTATATAACAGCATACAGTTGAAATACTTAATCTTTGAATCACACGGTCAAATCCCTCAATGAATTCTGCTAAAAATAGGTCACGATTATGCGTATGCTTGCCTCGCGTTATCATCAATTAATTTTAGGCGGACGTTAAACAGAAAAAAAGGAAGAGCATACACTCTTCATAAACCAGTGCATAGCTTATTTATTCAGATCGCCTGGAGCAATGCAGAAATGGAAAAATCAATAGACTGACAGAATTCTTCATTTTCATATAACGTTAGCCAACATATTAAAACACATATTAAAACAAAAGTTTAAAACAATAGGAAAGTTTATCAAGGAATAGCATTAAAACGGCTTTTAAAAATGTACTTCATGTTGGCTATATTGTCTAAAAACAAAACAAAGCTCGTTTCACTTACTCAGACCATGCGCATTTGTTCAGTGAATTTAACATGTTAACGTGATCTGGCGAAAGACGGGACTAGAGGCGATTCTGCAAAACGCGCGCTCGGCAGTAGCTGAAGTCACAGGAACACAGATAGATAACTAACGTACAAGCAAGCAGACAGTTTCGAAAAGTGCCTGAAAATCCCGCAGCACCACCGAGGTGGGTCTTCGTTTAGAGGAATAGACAGCACGGATAGGATTGTGGACCGCAGCGGCAGGTTGTAGTGTATGATATGATAGACATTTGGCTTTGGCTAGACTCCAAGCTAACGCATACATGCCTGTATTGAATATGATTACGCATAGCTCCAGTAAAGTTATTGTTAGCCAATTTGACATTACACAGTTTACACAAAACGTTTCCATTTCCTTCTAATTCAAAATAATCCCACACCTTGCTGGTCTTTCGCGTGGAGCTCGCCGCAACTGACATGAAGAAAACGCACGTGAGGTAAAATTATAGTTCCCGCCCAGATACGCTTTTAAAAATATTTAAATATTTTGATATGTATTCTTTTTCAAAAGTTTTATTTTAAGTGTTCTTTAAAATGTTTTAAATGTAATGTTAAAATGATGGTAATTTGAATGATAAAGTCATCTCTCTTTTTTTCTCTCGTGTAGTCGACTATTGTTTTCAGTGTCGACTAGTAGGAGCTGTACCGTTTAGTCGACTAGACCCGCACATCCCTAGTAATTAATGACATAATTTTCATTTTTAGGTGAACTATCCCTTTAATGACTCCAGGGTGTGAAGAGGCCAACGTAACAAAATCATAATTTTCCATAAATTAATATAAAATCAAACGCCAAACAGCAAAAACAAACAAAGTCTGATTAAATGTAATACAGGCCATCCCTACACTTCAGCATATCTTGTGACATGCTAGTCTGCCAACAAGAGTAAAACAACAGAGCTAAAGAAGACCTAGAAAAATAATTAAATAAAGGCAGAGGCATAGATTAAGCACACAAAGAGTACAGAAACATCTGCAGGACTTAGAAAACATATACACTTCATTTGACAGTTTAAAGGTCAGTTACGACTAGCTCTGCGTCTGATGTCCAAACTGTTGTTTGGGGGTGAAAAAAGACATCACTAATCATCCCGTTGAGCGAAGGTCATCAGAAGAGTTTTCAAAGATGACAACAAATCAAAATGTTCTCTGATTCTAATATCAAACAGGCCCAGTGTCAGCCTTTATCAGAAAAATCAGACTCCATCTCCCCTCTGTCCTCAAACCCACCTCCATACACTGCTGCCCTTTGAAGTAAAAAGAATGCCGGATCGCAAATTACCCAAGAGATGTCTGAGATAGTCTTTGAAGCCCTACTTTGATAGCATAGTTTCCCTTCTCCTACCCCTTCCTCTCACTTTTTTTGTGTGCTTGGAGGTTCAGGCGGGCTCTGTTGGGCCTCTTGCATGTGGTTATGGTAAGCTATGTGGCATCATTTGAATTGTAAGGACCAGAGAGGGGGGTTTAAAGAAAAAAGCCTGTCGATATTCTGCCCTGAATTGACACCTCGCACAGTCCCAAAAAGACCTCTGAGATTGATTCAAGGCCAGGAGTTTTCTGCAGAGTTTCGTACTGAAAATTGTAAATAAAATAAAATAATTTAGAATAAAATAAAAATAAAACATACTGCATACAATTTAATATTGAGATGGAACTAAAAAGAATGCAAAGTTTGGGCAGAATTGTTTGCGATGTGTTTTTTGCTGTTTGATTTCTGCTCAACCCAAGGTTTAATTTTAAATAAGCAGCATGCATTTTTAACATCAAGAAAGAGCATCATCTCATTTTAAAGCTCCATAATTTTAAATCTATAATGAACAGGAATTAATTACTGTTTGTTAACTTGTTTTTGAGAGGCTGAGTTTCCTTCCTGAAGATGAGCAGATATTTAAACTCAATCTTGTTTCTGTTCTCTGCTGTGTTTATTTATAGCTGAAAAAACAAAACAATGGTTGAATATAAATCTCTTGCCATAACTAAAGGTCTCGGCACACTGAGTCCGAAATTTTCGCATGTTAAAAAATAAATACGACCTCACGTTGTGTCAATCATGTTTGCACACTGCCTCAGAAACTTTCGTCCGTCAAAAAAAATTCGGATCAGGTTCAATTTTTTGCATTTTCGCATCAGTTGCATGCATTTTGATAAGAAAGGATGAGGAATACGAAAAAACAGAAAAACGCATGCGAAAATTTCGGACTCAGTGTGCAATGGCCTTAAGACATAATATTTAACCTATTGATCCGAGTATATCAAAATAACAGGAATTAATATCAGCTAGTCTCTTTGACTCATTACTTAATTAGACTGTCATAACTTGGATTAAAAAATTATATATATGCACACACACACACAGACATATATACACACACACTTACACATTCACAATGAATATTTAAAATGGTTTATGACTATTACATACTTTTAGATGATCATAAAATGCTAAAAATGCAATACAATTTTTATGATGGATTTACATATTTAAAGACTGAATATTTTTTGATCATAGAATTTTTAATTGCAATGCTGATTTTTTTGACTCGTTACTAAATCAGACCATCAAAACTTAATCAGACAGTAATTTTTTTATTTTAATTTAATTCCGTTTTATATTCAATTCTAATAATTCTCAACTTTTTATAACCAAAATACACCAAATAATACATTTAAAACAACATACTGGCATACTACTCTTCTGAAATGTTACAGCAAACAGTTTCATTTTTACAAAAATAACCAGTATCCAGTGTAAACTGCACAGTATACGGTAAACAGTACGTAAGCACTCCATTCCAAACTTATCTCTCATCTACATGCAGCAATTAACTAATGTGTTTTTACCACCATAATGAGAGCAGTTTAGGCCGAACTACTGATATCCTGGTGCGAGCGTTGCTGCGACTGTCAGTTTGAGCTTTCTCATAAAGCAGCGGAGGTTAATATGCAATTGCTCACCACACACGTTTGGACGCAGAGGCCCAGCCGCGCACAGCACAAAGCACCGGCCTGGCAAGCAGTTCAGAAGATTCACATTCGCTGCCATAATTAACCGTGATCAAGCCTCTCCGCAGCTTTGATGGCCACCTCATATTAGTGTCACCAAAGAGTGTTCAAACGTTGCGGCTTTCGCAGAGACGTACAGATCGCTTCAGAATGAATGAGAGGACGCAGCTCAACCTGACACGGGGGACGTGAGGATAGAGGGTATCGCATACGTACATGCTTTTCATGTTCAAGAGAGAGCCGAACACATGTGAATTATTCAACAGCTGTGCAGAGACTTTTATCAATAGCTAAAAATCCAGGGATTTCACATCCTTACCTAAGCCAGAAGTACTCAAGCTAAATTTTAAGGTTCAACTGAAAAAAAATGGACGAAGATGAGTTTTAAACTAGACTTGAACATGTAACGTAATGAAATGTTTTACCTTTCCATCCTCCGAGTATATGTTCTCATGATAACCTCTGACAATCGTGCGGTCAATAAAAAGGCTCCTCATTACCACGATGGCTTTCAAAACCTTCCCCAGGGTGACCTGGAAAGAAATAAGACAACAAAAGATAGGATGAGTGGATGATATTTGAGCGTTTCTTCAACTATGGCCACTTTTTGCATTCACAAAAATATTTAGTCTGTTTATTTATTTTATTCACAAATATTTATTTTGATCTCTTTATTTTTATTATTTTAATATTTATTGTTTATTCATAATATGCATTGTAATACATTATATCTTAAAATATAAATGAATTATAAACTAATTTATAATGCATAGTGTAACAATGAATTGATAAGTGTTATAGTGTATTAACTGTGGTCACAATTATTCATGATATTGTACAATGCATTGCATGCATTACAAAGCATAATTAATGCATTAAAACGACTTTTATAAAGCATTATACATAAAGGCTTTAAGTAAAGTGTTATAGAGTTTTAATACAGTATAACCTTCATAATTGTTTATTTTAATAAAAATGGACTTTTGGAACGTAATTCATATTTATTTAAATTCCTTAAAATACCATTTTTTTGTGATTTTCTTCTAAACCATTTTCTGAAGCATTTTTCGAATTTAAAAAATAAAAATATTCAGATGTTTAAAAAATGATTCTTGATTTTTCTTTATATCAAATATTTATTTACATTTTATTTTCACAATAAATATCAATACAGCTGATAAAAATTCAAATATTTTTATGATTATTTAAAGATTAAAGACTGAAAATATGCATAAAATACACAATTTGCAAAAATAATTGATAGTCATGGTAAAAAGTTTTAATATGATAGTCATAAACAAAATTTAAAAAGTTAATTTGTTTATTTTAATAATTAACTTTTGGGACATAAAGGTGGTCGCAATGAATATTTATTCAACCAAAATATCTTTATTTTAGAGTTGAATTGTAAATCAGAAACAGCTGGTTTGGCCAATTTTTCTCAATTTATAAAACATACAGCACAAAACCCCTCTCTTCCGAGAATTAGTTTTTTCCTTCATGCCAAAAAGAGTTCACACTCCAGCCTGAAACCATCTGCTGTCAGGAGGGGTTTCGCTTGAGTCTTTTGGCTTAAAATGGGTTTAATCTAAGGCAAAGGAGGAAATCCCAGAACAATATTCTTAAATCCTCACATTCACTTAAGTTTCACACTATGCACACCTCAGAGAGCAAGACAGATACAGTACAACATGGACAGGAAGAGGGGTGAGGATCTCTAAAGCAACCCCTCGATATTTGCCAAAAGTTGTTCAAACATCAACACCGTCCCGCGAACAAAACAGCAATGGGTTTCGGCTGAGCCCCACTTGCTGAATAATTTATGTATCAGGCACAGTGAGGGATGCTGGGTAAGCCTGGGCCAGGTCTGAATGCTGGCAGGGTGGTGACGGTTCTTTTTGTGGTCCCTCTGAGGTTTTCAGAAGCCGCTAGATTTGACCCCACCACTGACTGTGAAGGGGAACACGCTCAGGTGGTCTGAAAAAAGACGGACAATGGTGACCAGCGTGATAAAGTTCAGCTAAAATAACACCCAGGTGACAAAGTTTGACATAAAAAGAAACTAAGAATCAGAAGAAATGAAATATCAGTTCATTTGAGATTCAGAGGAGAGTTTTCAGTTCCTCAGAGCTCAGTTTTTATAAATGCCAAACCAATAATGCAATATGGAGGGGACCGCTATTACATAAAGGGATTTTAGTGTGGCAGAGCTGAATGTACTATTGTGAAAAAGAAAGAAATTAATTAAAATGAGATTTCATGAGCATTACAATGGATGGATTGTCTGGGAGTCAATGAAGAAAAGCAAACATGTCACTGAAGTCCAGCAAAAGAGTCTAGTGAGGTTCTATGCATACATGAATAAATATATGAATAGGAAATTATTTGTTGTTTGGGTGAAAGAGCTGATTGTAAACACGAACCATATCTGTTGAAGGAGATGTCACTGCCATAGATTCCCACACCTGGTAATTGGAAAACTTTTACAGAAGATTGGGTCTCACTATGAGAGATGGGGATACACTTTCTCAGACTTCATTACAGTATGTAAATTAGCTCTCCAAATAGATAGATAAAAAGCACTCCAAGTAAATATGTTTCAACCTAATTTCTTTTACAACCAGTGTTATTTTAGCATTATTTATGTACTATTATAGTATTGTTTTTATTTTTTTATATTTCTAGTTTTCATTTAGTTCAAGTTTTAGTAATTTTCTCATGTGCTTTAGTAATATTTATTACTTTGCTGTTGTTTTTTTAATATTTCTATTTAGCTTTAATTTTTAGTTTTAGAAATTAAGTAATATTTCTATTCAGCTGTAATTTTATTTCAGTTAGTTTCCAATTTTTTAAGCTACATTTACATTTGGGAGAAGTTGTGGCCTAATGGTTAGAGAGTTGGACTCGTAAACTAAAGGTTGCGAGTTTGAGTCTCAGGTCCGGCAGGAATTGTTGGTGGGGGGAGTGAATGTACAGTGCTCTCTCCACCCTCAATACCACGACTGAGGTGCCCTTGAGCAAGGCACCGAACCCCCAACTGCTCCCCGGGCGCCGCAGCATAAATGGCTGCCCACTGCTCCGGGTGTGCGTTTACGGTGTGTGTGTGTTCACTGCTGTGTGTGTGCACTTTGGATGGGTAAATGCAGAGCACGAATTCCGAGTATGGGTCACCATACTTGGTCGTATGTCACGTCACTTTCACTTTCACTTATTGGGATGGGACGATACACCTACCTCCCGATTCGATACTATCACGATACTTGGGTGCCAATACGATATGTATTGTGATATTTTTAAGAATTTCAATTCTACAAGTATTGCGATTCGATATTGCTATGTAGGGCTGTGCGATATGCAAGGAATAATTGACGACGGGCCGTTGAATTATTAGAAAAATAATGCACACCCGAGGTGGTGACGCGGTCACGACGCGAAGTGGAGTGGCCGTTACACCTCAGGTGTGCATTATTTTTCTAATTCAATTATTCCGCTTATACTACGGTTGCCACACCTCAAGACATCGATCAGATGATATATTTCAAGGCATTCATCCGGTTTTTCTACTTAAATCGCTATTGTGAGTAGGATTATTTCTTCCGCATCTCATCCAACGCCTCCCTTGCTAATTCCAAAACGTCATTTTAAACCGTAACGGAGGCTTGAGCCGTTGATAGCAGACTAATGCAGTTAATACAGTTAATAACTAAGTTATGAGAGGAGAGAGAGAGAGAGAGAGAGAGAGATTACCTCTGTGAGTCTGTGCGTCTCTCTAAAGTGTTCGGCAGCAATGTCTCTAGCTACAGTGAAACTTAAAAGTTCTTTTTCTTCACAGCGCCGTTGTTGTTACCTCACTTGTGAAGTCATGTAGTTTTTAAGTTGTTAAAACTATGTTAACAACATTAGCGCGTATGTTAACTGTGCGTCTGTGATGGAGAGAGAGAGAGGGAGAGATAGGCTATGTGCTTTCCGTACATAATAAAAGCGTAATTTTGTGGCAAAAACATGGATATAATCCGTCGATTGTATCCTTTTGTTTACTATATTTATTTGTTTGGCCAGTGTCGTTGTGGGTTTTGGTTATTTTGCTGTTTTAGGCTGCAAGGACCTTTGAAATAAAGCAAATCATTTGGCGAAGTGATATGGACATGTAATGTGGTACCTGGAACTACGTTCGCCGTGCGTTTCCCTGAAAATAATTGCACACCATAGAACGTTCGTCAGCCAATCAGATTCAAGCATTCAACGGCCCCGTAGTATAAGACGAAATATATCGGATGGACGAAATAAGAAGTGTATTGTTTCATATTATGCTCTATCGTTTATTTCATGGTGTCGCAAAATACATTGCAATACAAACAATACATTTTTCATCATTTGGATGACTGCGATCTTTACACGCCACCACGGGGCGTGAATGGGAGACAGAACCAGGTGGAGAACGACCAGCCAGGACAAAACGAGGAGCTCGTTCCTAAACGAGGGACTACATCTGTAGCATGGACACGTGTTTTTAAGCACTGCCGTTTTAAAACAACCGATTTTAAGCCGTTGAAACACAAACAACAGCTATTTGCGTGCACCGTCTCCGTTTATGTGTGAGAGGAGCGTGCATTTTTTTGCTGCTTTTTTGGCTTTGAACGATTACATAAACACTTATATGCGTCATAATCCCCGTCTTTGCAAGTATCCTCATAAACACGGTGATTTAGGTTTTAAGAGAGAGTAAACAGCTGAAAAAGAAAGGCGCAGAAACATAGCAAGGATATTATTAAAATAATACATGTGATGCTTGCTATGTTTCTGGACCTTGATCGTGTTAGGATCTTTGCTGTCTATGGGAGGGTCAGAGAGCTCTCGGAATTTATCAAAAATATCTTAATATGTTTTCCAAAGATGAACGAAGTTCTTACAGGTTTGGAATGATATGAGGGTGAGTAATTAATGACAGAATTTAAATTTTTGTGTGAACTATCCCTTTAAAACAGAACTGCGGTGACAATTTATTATGATGGTGTGGTAATACTATGAAGTATACTATGGCATTTAGTGATTTTAATTTTCTACTACATAATCATTAATGTAATATTTCCAAGCAAGATACTTTAAAGTAAATATAAAGATAAATCCATATACATGTACGTTTAGCATGGTACAAGCTAAAATTGTGCATGTAACTGTGGTAATTCTATGGTACTTTTATGTCTACTCTGTCCATCCAACTTTTCCAGAGTAACTGATGAGCGCACCATGATGGATTCTTACTTCTGTTTGGAGGCTGTAATAAAACCTCCACATTTAAAATGGGGTAAAACAAACAAACTGAATTATTAAACTGAAACTTTTTCAGTGTAGTTATATATAAAAATGTACACATGGTTATGCAATAAACTTTCTGTAAAAAAGCAATTCCTGTAAAGTACTTTTTTTGTGCACCAGCAAACCAGTCTGTGTCCGGCACTGTACGCGTTACATTTTATGTCAAACGCTGACATAAGAAAACAATAATTTGCCTATGTTAATATGCTGTGTGTGAAATAATAAAAAATAATGTGATAAAATAGTGTGCTGTTATCACTTTCTGAACAAAATCCCCTGAACTTCGCCCCGATCGGGAGCTGTATGTAGGATATTTTGCGCTCATGTTTTTTTCAATGCAAAAAAGTGGATAGGTAAAAATAAAAACACGAAAAAAAACCCTCAAAACAAGCACTTACATTTTTAGACAAAAGAAAATGTAATATACTGGGAATACAGAAAAATGTGTCCAACAGAAGAAAGGAAGTCATAAAGGTTTGGAACAGAAATTATTTTAGTAAAATATCCCTACACAAGGCTCCTTCAATCACCTGACATCAAGCAAACAAGAGTGTACAGATATCTAGTGTACGGTAGACTGGCAAGATCTCACACACACACACACACACACACCCTTCAAAACTCAACAGTGGGGGAAAAACTAAACTCTGTAGACATGATCAATCATGTCAAGATCAAGCAGAAATACCCATTCAGACCCGTTGGTACTCTGTGAGCCTCACAACACATGTTTTTCCCGCTTTAAGGTTTGCTTATTAAATTCATGTCTGTCAGAATAGCTGAACGCCTGGCCTCTGCCCGGAGCCGCTTGGCGCTGGCAGCCGACACCAGCACTCACAGCCTGAATCCATTACCCCTGACAGTCTTTAAAGTCATAGTTCTCCCAAATGTAAATTGAAATATTATTTTTCTTGCCAGAAAGGCAACTTAGAGGGTGGATGCCCAAAAACGAAAGCAGTTATTTTTGTTCACTTATAACGGCTGCCTTAGAAGGAAGCTAGTATGTGAAGAAAAAAATGCATATATATCCTATATTAAATATATTTATTATGCTTGCTGAAAACAAAATTAAGGCCCGGTTTCATAGACACGGCTTAGACTAAGCCAGGATTAGGCCATAGGTTCAATTAGGACATTAAGTAATTTTTTATATACGTGCTTAGAAAAAAAAAAAAACATTACTGGTGTGCATCTTGAGACAAAACAAAGGCACTGATATATTTTAAGATCAGTCAGTGCCAGTTTCTTTCAGTTGAAACAGCTCAGACTTACATTTTATTCTAGAACTAGATTAAGCCTTGCCTGTGAAACCGAGGGTAAATATATTAAGTATAAACAAGCATTATATATATATATACACACACACACACACGCGCACACACACACACAGTATCTCACAAAAGTGAGTACACCCCTCACATTTCAGCAACAATTTCAGTATATCTTCTCAAGGGACAATACTGCACAAATGAAACTTGGATATATTTTAGAGTAGTCAATGTGCAGCTTGTATAGAAGTACAAATTTACTGTCCTCTAAATATAATTCAACATATAACCATTATTGTCCAAATAACTGGCAACAAAAATTAGTACACCCTAAGTGAACATGTCAAAACTGTGTCCAAAATGTCAATATTTTGTAGGGGCACCATTGTTATCTAACACTGCCTTAATCCTCCTGGGCATGGAATTCACCAGAGCTGCACAGGTTGTTGCTGGCATCCTCTTCCACTCCTCCATATTGACATCACGGAGCTGCTGGATGTTAGACACATGGTGCTTCTCCACCTTCTGCTTGAGGATGCCCCACATGTGCTCAATAGGGTTCAGGTCTGGAGACATACTAGGCCACTCCATCAGCTTCAGCAGCAGGGCAGTTGTCATCTTGGCGGTGTGTTTGGGGTGGTTGTTATGTAGGAAAACAGTTTCTGAAGGGAGGGCAACATCTTCTGCTTCAGAATGTCACAGCACATGTTGGAATCCATGTTTCGCTCAATGAACCGCAGCTCCCCAGTACCAGCAGCACTCATGCAGCCCCAGACCATGATGCTACCACCACCATGCTTGACTGTAGACAAGGCAAAATTTTCGTGGTACTCCTTACTAGGATTACTAGTAATTCATGCTCTTGGCCAGATTGTCTTCAGCAAACTGTTTGCAGGCTTTTTTGTGAGCCAGCTTCAGAAGAGGCTTCCTTCTGGGATAACGGCCATGCAAACCGACTTGTTGCAGTGTGTTGCGTATGGTCTGAGCACTGACAAGCTGACCTTCCACTTCTGCAACCTCTAAAGCAATGCTGGCAGCACTCATGCGTCTGTTTTTTGAAGCCAGCTTCTGCACCTGACGCACAGCACGAGGTCTCAACTTCTTTGATCGACCTTTGCGAGGCCTGTTCCGAGTGAAACCCGTCTTGGAAAACCTCTGTATGACCATGGCCACTGTACTGTAACTCAGTTTCAGGGTGTTACCGAACTTCTTATAGCCTCGGACATCTTTGTGGAGAGCAACAATTCTAATTCTCAAATCCTCAGAGTTCTTTGCCATGAGGTGCCATGTTGAAAATTCAGTGGTCACAGTATGAGAGAATTATATATATGTATGTGTGTGTGTGTGTGTGTACATTTATCATATAATTTGCTGAGAACAAAAAAAATAAATTATTCTTTTAGAGTGACTAAAACAATTAAAAAATATTATAAGTTCCAGAATAAGTTTTAGCTAATTATAAATAAAATTATATAATATAAAGAGAACAAAATAAAATCTGAGGTCATGATGGTCCAACAGGGGTGATATAAGAATTAAAAAATAAAATAAAAGTTAAAACAAAGGAGGAAAAAACGAAATAATAAAAAACATGTTAAAATAAAACGTAAAATTAAAATAAAATAAAAACAATATAAATTGAATGAAAAATCCAAACAAAACTAAAAACAAGAGTAAAGCAGAGTAAATATAAAAATAAAATAAATATAAAAATAATAAAATAAAATAAGTGCTAGAATAGGTTTGAGCTAATTTTAAATAAAATAAAATGTGAGAACCAAAAGGAGTGAACATAAATTAATGAATAACATTAAACTAAAACAAAAAACAAATAAAACAGAAAAAAAGCAGTATAAAATTAAACTAAATAATAATAAAAAATAATTGTGAGATTCTCATAGAGTGAGTTTGCCTTCTGGTCTTTCTTCTCCTTTCATGGGAGTCCTGCTGAGTGCTGCAGTAATAGAACCAGCACTGATCACCAGCCGGTGGAGGCACAGAACTTCACACACATTTTTACCACATGCTGAGTATCTTTTTCTTTTTGTCTTGTTTCACCACAAAATGATTTCTAAAAGAAACAGATTTATAGAGACTGTAGACACAGGACACCACACATTCAAAAACAACATATGCAAACTATATTGCGTTCCTATTACCTGTCAAACAATGACATTCACTGATAACTGATTCACTGATTCATCAGATACTACAAAGAAACATTCACACAAAAGTACATGTCTTTACTTACTGGATTTTTGAATCTGTGAAATTACTTCAGTTTTGTTTTTTTCATGAACCCAACTTAAAACTGTAATTTATGCTAAAACTATTTTGTTTTGCACAGAGTAGCACAGTTGATCTCCATTGCCATCCCCAAAAACCATGATCCCTGAAAGCAGGATTTCAAGAGTTGATCAAAGGCTTCCGAATGAAATCGCACTTCTACAGCGAGGTTAATATATCCTAGCTTCCTAAAACACACCACTGATGTGTGAATCACTGACGCAAGACATATTAATAGAAAAACAACCTCAAAAATCCGTAACTTCAAATCTGAACTTTCAGCACAAGAGAATTTGCAAATAGTAGCTCGCCAGTGTGACTCAAGCAAATTCTCATAATATACAGGAACAAAAAATGCCAAATCCCTCGTCGTAATTCTAGGTGTGAAGCCAGTTAGTAGCGTCAATAGCTATTTTTAGGCATGCTTTTCAGTTATAAGCTATTGTAAAAGTAAATTTCTGGCCTAAGGCCAGAGGAACATAAATAATAGAAAGAAAGGAAGTTGACTTCGAGTGTGGTAAACATCAGGGCATCCTGGAAAGGTTCATTAGCTGATCTTAAGTGCATCCCCGACCGACTGGATCGCAATGGCGCCAGATGGTATTTTTTATTTGGAGTGAGAGTGGGCCGCAGAGAGGGAGGGGAAAGTGGCAAAAACTGTGAGATTGGACAAAAAAGAAACAGTTTCTAAGCAACAAGTGAGATCTCAAATCAGCTGCGAACAAGGAAGGAAAGAAGCCAGGCGAGAATGTGGCCAAGCGTCCTGCTCCCCATGACCTTTCCTTTGAGAAAAATGGATCCTCATTCAAGTTGCTTGAGACTAAAATAAGTTTCATGTTCAGCCGAACCGCTTCACTGTATGCTTTTCAGCTCGTTTCTAAAACACGACTGCATTCACTTTGGCAGAACTGGGGGAAATAAGACCCCTTTTACATCTGCCAGTAGCATGTGTTTTGGATCAGGGCAGTATCTGGATAATATTTACCTTTTGCATCAGATTGCACAGTATTGTGCTTAATTGGAAATTAATCCAAAACACCAAACAAAAAAGCAAAAATATAAATGAATGAATGAATAAAATGTGAGAACATTATGACCCAACAGAGGTGATATAAATTTATAAGACAAAACTAAACAGAAAGCAAAGCAAAAAAGAAAAAAATAATTAAAATAATAAAATAAAATAAGTTCTAGCTAATTATAAATATTTCCAGAATAAAATATGAGAAACATGATGGTCCAACAAGGGTGATATAAAAATTAATAAACAAAATTAATAAAAAAAAACAAAAAAAAAAACAAAAAAAACTGACAAATAAATTTTTTTAAATAAAATAAAAAATATAATTGGGGAAAAATATTATTTAGACATGCTGCTAAGTACTAACTGAAATGTTTCTGTCCTTTGTAAATTGTAAAAAATATTAAACAATAATAAAAAAAAACATTTATAATAAAAAGTGTGTGCATGTTTTTAATGTATAATAAAGTTTTAAAATAGACCAGGAAAGAGACACGAGGGAGGATTTGGGGACATAAATGAGAGATTCCAAGAGTAGTCCAGCGGAATAACTCATAGGATATTGTTCATTAAAATGGATGACCAGATCCCAAGGGAGAATCGCATGTTGTCTTTTTCACACAGCGAGGGCTGAATAAGAATAAAAATAAAAAGAGAAGAAGCTGGAACACAATTAACAAATCTGATGATTATTTGCTATAGATCAATGTGGCCAGAATCAATCCCTGAACACCTTCAACATTGTCAAATGCGACACAACTGTGATTTGATCGCTGAAAACGCATGTTAATGGCAGATGTAAAGGTGGCATCTCATCTTATACCTAATAGTGCTGTCGCTGCACTCCAAATAGCACCGGGGGGAGCTGTTTTTAGGGAAAAATGTCAGTTTGACAGATTTTGAGGTGCACAAATTGCACTATTTTGACAATCTTGGAAATCTGGACGCCACAGCTGAGGTCTCTGAGAGTGTCCACCTCATTAGCTTTCAGCGCAGCTTACTGTAGCATCAAAAAACACGAGGAACAAGCTGACACACCATAACGCCCCTGAGTGCAAAGAGGGGCGTTTTCCAATAGCCTCTTCCACCTCTCGGAGTACGACCCGCTCTGACCTCTCCACCTCACACCGTTTCTGTCCTCATCAGCACAATGCCACACTCAGAGGTCGTTCTGGAATACCGTCAATACTCTGCACGCTGCCTCACGCCCATCCGCCCCCGAGCTTCGGACTGCCGCGGCAGCGACCTTGAGGCGGGAGAAATATTTTTTAATGTAGATCAATAGCAGAACAAGGTCACTTCAGAATTCAATTAACAAAAAATTGTTTGACTCTGCTCCAGTGTGAACCTTTGAGCTGACCAACCAGTCCACAATGATTCAGTCAAGGTGGAAAAGAAAGCAAGGGGACTAGCAGCTAGCGCATGCAATCTGACACACTGAGCTGTAGGGTTCATATGGATGATTTGGATCTGACTCCCATGAACATTTACATGTTTCTGTCCTTTCTCTATTTCATCCTAAATATTGTTATTTTTCTGCCTGGATTTACAATATTCTACTTGTTAATCAGACCATTTATGAAATAAATAAATGGACATGAAAAACTGATTCTATTTTAAAATATTAATATTACAATATTATTACACTTCCATTCAAAAGACTGGGATTAGTAAGATTTTTAAATGTTTTTAAGTCTCTTATGCTCAACAAATCTGCATTTATTTGATAAAAATAGTAAAAACAGTAATACATTTGTGAAATATTATAATTTAAAATAACTTTTCTTCGAATACATTTTAAAATGTGATTTATTTCTGATGGCAAAGCTGAATTTTCAGCATCATT
Source organism: Aspiorhynchus laticeps (assembly GCA_023376895.1). Taxonomy (NCBI): domain Eukaryota; kingdom Metazoa; phylum Chordata; class Actinopteri; order Cypriniformes; family Cyprinidae; genus Aspiorhynchus; species Aspiorhynchus laticeps. Next base: position 608 of record JALXFT010003759.1, on the reverse strand, counting down.
ACTCCAGTCTTCAGTGTCACATGATTCTTCAGAAATCATACTAATATGCTGATTTGCTGCTCAAGAAACATTTCAAATTATTATCAATGTTGAAAACAGTTGCACCACTTCATATTTTTTTGGAAACTGTGAGATTTTTTTTTTCAGGATTCTATGAGGAATAGAAAGTTTAAAAACAGAATTTATTTATAAAATTGTTAATATAATTTATAACATTATAAATGTCTTTACTGCCATTTTTGATCCATTAAATAAAAGTATTCATTTCTAAAAAAATAAAATAAAATCTTACTAACTCCAAGTCTTTGAACAGTACTGTACATTGGACAATTGTGCTGTTTAGCTGTCAAAATCCCCCAAAAATAAAAATCCAAAAAATGTAAAAAAAAAAAAATAATATAAATATTTGACTGCAGAATGCTGTAATTGACCAATCAGAACAAAGATTCCAGAGAGAGACGATATAAAATACGAGCAGAAGCATAGTAAACAGACGCAGTGATGCAGAAGTGGGAATATGTGTGATATGAAAGACCTTTCTAGAATCTACAGCTCAAAATCACTATCAGCCATTCACAGGCTTCAAAAAAACTGTATATTCTACTGAA